>JAMBUN010000017.1:0-105219 GCA_030271035.1 Microascus cirrosus
ATTTTATGTATCTAGGACTTGTTTTCGTTAAGAAATCGTGGCTTGAAGTATGTATCTATGATTTTGCTTGTGGTGTTGAGAATCTAAAATTGTGGGGTGTCTCAATACTTTTGACCTGGTACTGTATTTCCCAGTTGGGAATGGCATACTCAGCGAAGGATCCTATCGAAGACAGTGGATATTGCTTGTGGACACTCAGTGGCCAGCCAGTCTCTTAGTTTCATAGGGCAATATCAGCGAAGGATGGCACCCGGCTCCGGGTCTCTTGGCAGCGTCTTGTCATCTCAAGGAGGGTGTCGTGGAAGAAGCAATAGTCTCTTGATGTCAATGTTGGAGGTGAGCACGTGCAAGATGAGAAGCCGTTATCTATTGGTACTATACAAATCATTGGGATCAAGATTGAACCGGGTCGGCAGAACCCACGAGTGATATCAGGTGTTACTTCCGAACTCCCTCACCGGAATAATCATGAGCTCAACAAGGGTCTCGATTCTTGCCGGACCGTCTCCGAAATTCGAATTAAAGTTACAATATGAGATCTCGGAGCAGCCAAGTTATTAGGTTCGTTTGGAGATTTCCAGCTGCTCCGTCGGCTTGGCGAACTTGATTCATTTCGTCGAGACAGTCTTGACCTGTCATAACGAAATTCTTCAGGCGTGGCAATACCACGATGGATACGGAGAATCAATCTGGATGGCGGCAGTAGTGCATAATTGATACAAGGCAACGTGTGGAGGTGTCAGACCAGGATAGCTCTGAGTGGAGACCTCCGGCGCCCCCCGTGCCTTCGATGGTTCGATATCGACATCATGGCCACTTTCAACCGGAGAACAATAACCCGGAGTGGAGATGCACTGGAGTCCTCTCGAGCGGCTGGTCCAAAAAGAAAAAGATTTTTTTTTAACAGGCCGTATGCAGCAAGGGTCCAGGTCACTTTTCGAGATGCCTGACGAACGCATAGTGCAGCACTCCCGTGCCGCGAGCCATCCTGGGGTACAAAGGCAAGGATGGCCATTGGACCCCGCAATCCCGCAACTTTTGTCGTACAGCGTGTCACTGTCAGACACTATTTCTCTGGCAGGTTTCGGATGAATGGCCGTGCAACCTTGGCTTTCCGCCGATGTCTCAGCCGTTGGATCGCCCCCGCCTCCTCCGTCTCCATAGCCAAGCGCAACGTGTTCATCGAGACGGTGTAACTTCAGCCCGAGAACGCACTGGAAAATATTAGCGCGGGGTCCCTCCACCGTCAATCGGACATCGGCCGTCGGGGCCGCTAATAGCCCGAGCATTGACCTCAGGACTAATGATCTGGAGCCCCAAGGGGCCCACTCCTAAGTTCGCGGATGATCACTATTTTGCGGCGTAGAGGCTGCTTGTGGTTGTTCGATTCCGCCGGCTCGTCGGCTCCAGAAATAGCTCCCGTCAACACACTGGGTCACAAGAAATGTGCTAGTGCGGCGTCTTCGACCCAGCTAGGGGCGCTCAAAGGCAGAAGCACCCACAAATTCCAGGTTTATACTAGTATGCAGAACAGAATGCTGAAAAGCTTCCGAGAACAGATGGGATGACTTCCCGTGCTCGATGAAGCCCGCGTCTCCACATCGGCAAGGCAGCTTGGACGGGGCAAAGAAGCATCATGTCCAAAACCGGCTACATGCATGAGATGGACGGCCGGTCTACGAATTTGACCCAGTTGGCTGGCCGCCCGCCACCCACGGCATTTCATTAACGGATGTTGATAGCGTCAGTACAAACGTGGCAGAGAAAGTTCGGGGGTGCTACCGTCAACAGTCCTAGAGACTTGAACGATTCTCGTAATACGAACGGGCAGTGCGTACGCGGCATAATGGTACCGATCACGCCTTGGAAGCGGTTGTATTCCGCTCAGTAGGCACGAGTATCCAAGGCGATAAACCCCGGTACTTCCTTGCGCGCTAAAAGGACAAAGCGAGGAAGGAGCACGTTGCGCTATCAGACCGTCTCAATTAGCGGCGGGAAGGTGTGTCTGAGGATGTTGGCGCTAATGGCTTATCCGGCAGGAGCGGATGGACCGTGTCTCATGCAGGCAGGCCGCCCCCTGCCACACTAACCCTCGTACACAAGGAACGGACAGCCCTGGGGATAAAGAGTGGATCTACCTGTCGTACTCGGACCAACGTCATGAGGTTCCGAGCAGACTTGGACTCATCATCTCCCCTCAGGTCCTGGCCAGCCAAAGTGTGTTCTAGATCCTCGGCAGGAGACAGGGGTAAAGTCCGGAACCCTGGTCCTTTTGCCATGACGTGTTATGCTTTCTTTGATCCTTCCACTCAGCCAATAGTCAGCCCCAGATAGCATCCCCGAAGGCGCGTCGGCACTCAAAGATTTTTGGGGAGTCCGGGCACCCGATCGGTTCGGTGTAGAAGCCGATCGCTAATCTCCACTTTGCACCTCCCCTGGAGAGACTCGACGATCGCTATCCTGACGGTCTCATTTGCGGAAGCTTTTGTTAACATCAGATCCCTACTCAGAAGAGCGATGTGTATCTAATTTTCTTTTCCCGAGATAATACCCAAGCCGCACGTACGTCTCAGACATCGCAATTGACCCAACGTTGGACCCAGCAGCATGTTGTGCAACCGAGGCATGGAACCTTGATGCATTGAGACTTCACATTCCATTTCAGGGGAGTCTTCCCTGCACAACGCTGTTCACTCAAGTTCCTTTGAGCCAGGTCGCCGTCGGGAGCGTTCCAATATAGCGAGGCTCGCTAAAGGAACCGTTCTAGCGCCCTCGATAGCCCTCAAGACTAATCGCACTAAAATCGATGTATCGGATGGTCGGCTCACCTTGCCGCAACCAAAGATCGACGCCAAGCTCGTGTGTCACGGCAGTGCTCCTCCCCAGAGCTCCACTTGGAGCGTTGCCTCCATTCTGCTTGATTGGACCATTCGTCGTGATCCGCGAGGGAAAGCTAAAACAACGGATATCGTTATTATGCGGCGGTCCATACCCCTGCCAGGGTCACCTCTGGTAACAGATCTCAGGAGATATCCCGGGCTTGCATATGGACTGCGCCAAGCTTCTGTCAGCATCCCGCTCTGTCTTACTGTTCTTCCCAGGGCACCACGTTACAGTCAATCCAAGCGTCGCGGCTGTGGAAGTGTTCGCAGCAGATGTCGCAGATCCCGCCAGAGACACAGCCGCAGCTCACCTAATTATAACTTCTTTGTCAGTGCATGGGGGCCTTCATCGGCATTGAATGCGCCGATTGTCTGCGGATCAAGGCTATGTCCTGTCAGATAATTCGGCCGAGTAGCAACGACGGATCTTCCACCCGTGTCGATGAGCCCATGGCCACTATTGATCCCAACCTGAGTGGGATTCTGACTCTTTGATTCCTTGAGGCCATACTATTTGTGATTGTGATATAACTATGCTTATACAGTTAATTACTTGGGTTTTTGACACCACGGATATGACAGCAGAACTGCCGAGTGGCGCACATGCTTGTGGTTGGGGCGGTTTATCGGTAGTAGTGGATTGCCTTGCGATTGTATCCTATTCTTGGGTTCGCCAGGATTGGTGTCGGCAACGTGTGTATAACGTTCCTTAAACCCCATTTGCGAGCTATCATTGCCTGCTCTTATATTATCCGCGAGACACAACTTCGGACATCAACTATTTTTAGGTTAGAGGTCGATATTGCCGTCAATCAAGTGGAGGAATGGAAGGCCCTCGCCCCCAGCTTAGGTACTTCTTTTGGCGTCGTTGATTGACGGTACACCCCGAACTCAGGGATGAGTGCATATGTATCCAGCAGTTATGCTTGTCCCGGGACCTTCGCCGACCGCAAGCGGGCTCGCCCACTATTTCGAAAATCGTCGGTATTTGGACCAGATGGTTGACGGCTTTGTACACAGTCCTTCCCATATTATTGTTTCCTTGACGAGGGGCGACGGCCGATAGTACCACATCCATCCTGGGCTATATGTGCTGGTTATTATGAGGCGGAACGGCGGCTTTTACCCCCCGGCTGGGAATCAGGGCTGGGGCGACCCCCTTGCTTTATGATTGGTCCCTACCCGCGCTGCCCGACAAAGTTGCTTGGGTCCCGAACCATTCTTCCGATTCTAAGGTCATGGGCCGCCATAAAGCAAACGAAAAAACTTGGGTATTAACGGAAGGGGCGTTGCACCGCATGAGATTAACACCAAGCATACTCAAGTATTAGCATCAGGAGGCGGCACAACTATGATGCTAAGTCTTCCCAACGTTAGTCAAGAGTAAGGCGTCTTGCATTTCCCGGCGGGGGGCCAGGTAACATTGCCAGCTACAATCATTCGATGGTAGCGTATCATAAAACCTAGGCGAGTATGTGGCGAGGAGATGATAATGTTCAGACCTCGCCTTTGGTGCTGAGGTGTTACGAATACAGAACTTTTGGATGCGGTATCGGTGCTCGTAGACATTATTCCTCGTAGGCTGATGAACACACCCGATTTCTCATTGAGCTGAGCAGCGCCATGGTCTGGCCTGAGACGATGCTCCCTTTCATCGGTGATAAGATGGCCATTCAAGCTTACGTGTAGGCTTTCCTTTACCCCGAGTCAACATCTTCCGGGTGTCCCAATTTACTTGTCGCCTCAGCAGGATTTCCTTCATTACCGACGGGCAATGCAGCGTCGATCCGGGATCGCTTGGCAGGGCCGGTACCAGAATATCATCAACCGGCAGCAACCGATTGCTGGGACAGTGCTGCAGGAACATAAAGAGCATTAACTCGCTGAGGGCAGGGTTCCGGTTCCTGCCGAAGCATAATACCTCTTCAACACCTGCCTTCGGTGCCCACCTGGTTGTCTAGGACGTCCCTTCCAGATCGCCCCGAGTCCTCAGCGGTCGAAGGCAGCCACGCGGGCATTTGACGGCAACGTCAGCAGGGCTCTGCTTCCACGCCGGATTCATAATGGTTATGTCCAACCAATAGGTCTATTACGGTATTGTGATTTTGTTATCGCCCCGACTAAGGCCACACTCGTATTCGTCCCGCCCTCTGGATCCCTCCCGTCAATATACCCACGGCAATTCAGGCTGTTTGGACCGGGACGCAGCATGCAGCACATATTACCGCGACCCGACTTTTGGCTCTCTCGCCTCGACCTGGTCTACGATTCCGGTCCAGGAAATTAACTGCCTGACAACGGCACACTGAGATTCCCCGAGCCCCTCTGCTACTCCCACCCTCTAGTCTGAGCGGGGTCCTTGGCTTCCTGGGGTTGGGGCGGCTCGGCATACGACCGTCGGCGGCAGGTCGTCCCTCTCCAACAATCGGGAGCAGACACAACGGTGCAGGCCGGCACCGTCGCAACAATGGGTGTTTGTTATACCGTCGTTGTCTCATTGACCCGCACCCCTTACCGTCTTCGCCGCTGAGCCGAGTGGCCCAATTCCAGATCTTCCACGTCCCGGTTTCCGCGGTTCCAGCAATAAGTGGAGGGTTCCATTCGCACTCCTACCCTGTCGCATAGTTCCTTTCCCGTGGGCCTTGTGGCATTGGTCCCTCTGACGCGAACCCGGTGAGCGATTCCCTTTTTGCTTGGCTCGCCGTCACCGACGCACGGTTTCACTCCGAGTATATTTCGGAGACGGAGAAGCATTTACGCGACCTCGTATTGGGATCACGGCCCGCGTCGTACATATTCGCCGAGCATACCGCAGCCGCGTCTGGTGCGGTTGCTCTAGGCAGTCTGCCGATGGTCGCGGATGAGGGGTGCAATCCTTTTTTCTTGTGCTGATCCTGAACCATGTTGAGAACCGGAAGAAGGAGGGTTGCATACCGATATACCCGAGCGACTCCTTTGCTAATATCTCTCTAACAGTGGAGTCGAAGATGCCTCGATGCTGATGTTGGGCGTGCATTAGTCTAACCGAGAATCCCCGCCCACGGAAGATCGCCGTTATTCCTCTACGCGTCATTCCCGTTCGGGGAATTCCGAGCTATGAACGCTGGGGAATGATTATATCTCGTACATTCACATTCTGGAAAACCAGTGGGCTTCCTCAAACCCTCTTCTCCTCAGCCGAGCCAAGAAGCGCGCCGGCTCTTCTCCAAATTTTGAACAGCCGAGCGGCGGCTGCAAATTAACGACGCCATCGTGCCAAGAGGGAGGAGGGCTGAAAGGCTCTAATTCAGGAAACATATGACGGGACGCACATTAATACAACGCCGCCCTATTGAGATACGACCGAGAACCAACAAGCATTTCATATCCTTAGACCCTATAGATATATTCCCTCGGCTTTCGGACGTAAATTATCCGTGGGAGTATTACACCGCTCGCCTGCGTTATGATACAGCTGATCGAGGAGTGGCCCGTGATCGCCCAGGGTGGTGAGCGGCTGAAGGGGTGGGTGGTGTGGTGGTATAAGAGCAATGCCGAAGAGCGAGAACCGCTCCTCATACATGGTGGTACGTACGAAAGGCGGGACTTTTACGAACGCCAGGATCTCAGCCTGCGTAGTCTATACCCCAGGACTGGTGAAAGTCAAGGTCGGCTTCTTGTGTGCGGACGGACGAAACGAGACGCAAGGCCCCTGATACGGCAGGAAGGGCGACGGAGGGGGCTGTACACGTATGTGGCCCGAAAGCTGGCGAACTTCAATGGAGCGGGGTGATGAGTCTCTTTCTGCATGCTCCGACCTTCCCTGATCCTGGCGTCGATCTGCTCATGCCGAACACATCATCCCCCGGTCCTAGCTAGAGGATTCCCACCCGCAAGAGGGAAGGCCTGTCCTCGATATAAGCCGAGCCGCGCCTGTGTGGGGATGGTCCCTGTAATGAAGATCATTCTCCCCGTTAGCGGTCCGCCTCGCAACCATAGCCCCGATGGGCCACGTATTGATGAACTCTTCGATCAAAGCGCTAGAACCCTTTATGATTCTACGCAAACGCCGCTTGCACACTGTCGACAGTGGCATCGGGGCCCTCGGCGGCCTGGCAGGATCCAGAAGAGGGGGCTCTTACGTATGGCACATCACGATTCTGCTCTTGCTGCAGTTCGGCAGCAAGGAGTGTCAGCACAGCGAACCGGCGGGTTTCGAGTTTATTGGCCAATGGACGGGTGATGGTGTGGTATTACACGGTTTGGCGATCATGCTCCTCTCGGCACTTGGTCGCTTGGTTGTCGCGGGACGCTAATGAAGGGAGGTCGGCTGCGCTGATCAGGCGAACTGGCGTGTGGCTGAGAGGAATAAACCGGACTCTTGGTGTTGGCTGTCTCCCTCACGAGCAACTACTCCAAGGGGTGTGGCCGCCTTCGTGAGTATCTACTCCCTATAATCTCTGATGTAGTAACATAGGATGACAATTTGCTCCGGCAGGCGTCTTGACGGCCAGAGCTACTTGCTCAACGATCGTTTTCCTTGCTTCACCGTCTTGTGGCCATCTGTCACTGCTCGTGTTCTTGGCGTGGGGAGTAATTAATATGCGCCATAGTGCTCCTATGCTGCATATGTAGGAACATACGACGTGCAAGACACAATAGCAACTGGCTACCAAGCCCCGAATATAAGCTGGAGTCACAGGTGTTACTGCTAGATGAGATGACGGCCGCTGGGCATATTGGGAGGCGAATATGCCATTTTAGCCCGGTATGCAGGGTGGCACCTCATAGAAAACAGATTTAGGGCGAGGCTGTTATGCCGGGAGAGTAAATATTACAGTCTATCAAGCCCCGGGTGTGCCACGAAAGGGGAGCCGTAGGCGATCCATTTCCTGGTCTAACGTGTATTGAGCAACAGCAGCAGTCTCACAACGTCAAGAGTACACATGTTCCGCCTCGGTGCAAGGCAGATTTGCGAAAAGCTTTTGCTGACACCGGGGCGTTAATACGACGCTGCCTCAACTGGACAAGAAGACGGAGCCTATTCCGCCGTGCTTCAGCACATATTATTGCTGAGTGGGCCACAAAGGATGTCGTGGCTTCCCGGAGGCATACCGGTGGACCGCCGCTGAATACTTTGGGCACGCTCGGAAGTCCACCCCCAACATTGGTCGGAGCCCGGCGTGAGGATCCAGATTGGTTAGCAAGGTGTGCGATGCCAGGACGGAAGAATGAAATCTGTGTCATCTGTCTTGCAATCCCTCGGCCTCCCCTCCCTCCCGATAGCCTCCATCGCCTGATGTCATAAACTCGATTGCCCGTTGCCTCATCAGAAGCGAAACGGGGCTTGCAGAGTCGTCCGCTCCTCCTACGGCCCTTCAATTACGAGCATTGCAATTACTCATGGCTTGGTCAAGGAGAACTGGCCCCACAGTTTATTCGAACCTCTCTCTTTTATCTGACTCTATTTGCGCATCCGCGCCCGGCCATTACATGCTTGAAACTTTGGAGACAGGATTTGTCACGTCTTGATGTGAATATCCCATGCCTGTGGTGGAGTGGTGGAGTGCTCGTCGACTGTCACGGCCCGTCTCCGGCTCGAACGGCCCCGGAGGATGAGGCCCGATTCTGGGGAGAGATCCGAAATAGAAACGCCGCATCTTATTGACGCGGGAATGAAGGACCGATAACTCCAGAAGACCCTGGCCTGGGCCCAGCCTCACGACCACTGAATGGGGAACGCAATTCCTTCTTGCCGGCTTCGATTCTCCCAACCCCACCCTCCCGTTGACGTCGCATCTGCAGGAGAGACGTATTGGAATACGCCGAGATGCTCTTGGAAGGACGAAAGTAACGGAACGTTAGTGTCGAATCCTTCGGTGCCAAGGGATGGTTTCGTCGGCTGTCGATGGGCGACGGTCCGCTGCCACCCACCCCCCGTTACTGCGAGCTTCCCTGGTTGGCAAGACCAATTGGAACAAGGCGCTCCGCTATACCGAAATAGGATTGATAATTTCAGAACGCTGAGTGTCCGTCTCTCCAGCTCAGTCCCCATTGATTTCGCACGAGGACCCTTCTGTCTATTCTCACCCCACACTTTCTAGCCCTTACGGCCGATGAACCCGCGGCATAGAGATGGAGCCAGGTCCAAGGGGCACTCGACGATACCGGGCGGGACATCGCTGAGCACAAACTTTCCAAAAATCGTCAGAACAGCAGGAAACGGGATATCCAACTCCCGTGCTTTTTTTTCGTTGACCTCGACAGACGTCTTCAGCTCACCCACGCTCATGTGGAGCCGGCCTCGAGCGCGAGGTTGGGACGTGTCCAGGAGAGGCTGAACTAGCGAACAAGGTTGGTCACCGCAGCAAGGGTCCTCAGTTCGGCATATGGACTGTGGCAGCGGATAGCCGTACCTTACCCTATTGGGGGACTAAAGACGAGATGGCCTGACAGCCATTGACAACATGCCCTCTTGAGAGCGGTGTCTTGGGTTGGATCGCACTAATCTTACCCGCGGGGCGGTACTTCTTGCTCAGGTCGTATTCTGTGCACGGCCTCGGCTTTCAACGTTGCTGGTGCGCCCTCCCAGGGGGTCGGAACCGTCCTTCCGATATGATTGAAGGAAATACTGTTGTTCCGTTCAACCACCACCGACAGACCCACGGAAAATCAAGATGAAGGAACCAACTTTAGTTTCGGCCCTGCCTGGACAGGAGGCTCGTTCACTACTGCCGACGCCGCTGGCCCGAGGCCCAGGATCATCAAAGGAGCATTCTACCAGGGTATTGGGGCCTCATTGCTGCAGGGCTCTTCTGCCAATGCATTGTGTCCTCCGCACCGCTCGTTGGTGTGTTTTGTGGAGTGGCATGGCGTTGGTGGTGATGCTCGCGTGTACCCGGTCGAATCGGGCCAAAAACAAGCCCGACAGAAGCCTCGGCTCTTCCGATGTCAGCAATGACCTCATCCCTTGTCGCTTCGGTGAAACCAAGATGAATGGGGCCGACCTAGTGCATTGGTCCAAGCTGCCCTTGAGTATGGGGCCGCAGTTCATCCGAGAAGAGGAAATATGGCCCGAACAAGCCCCGGTTCTTGAATCCAGACAGGGAAATACGGCGGAGGACACCCCGCGTTTTTCTGAATGTGGATGCTCGAGAAGACAGGTGTGGCAACCTACGTGCAGTCTATTCCTCCCCATCACACCCATGACGAATTCCCGGATTGAGGAGGTGCGTACGAGCACTCCCCTCATCCACCACAGGCTGTTTGTCGTCAGCCCCGACTGATGACACGCTGCTCGGCATATCCAAGCCTTGTTGGATGCAACATGTGGAAGGAACTGAGGACACGAAAGCCGGCGCCTCGTTACATCCGGTCTCCTGCGGCGTCCCCACCAGCTAGCCCCAGTGCCGTGAGTGCTTGACCGGATAGGCGCGCCCCATTGACGCTTCCGGCAGGTCGTGGGATGCCCACGCCACGCTTTGTACACGCCCCTTCGCCTGCCAGGGAACCTCGTGCATTAGGGCGAGGATCTATTGCCGATTCCAAGACGCCATCGACGTCCCAATAATTTCGGGCTTCCCTCGAAGGATTCCACGCAAGGTTAGTGCGAAAAAGGAGCGCCGCTTGCGGGGAATCCGGTTCCTGGTAGGTGCGCAAAATTGGCCAATGTTGTCGAGTTTATCTTTGGCATCAACCCTCCACAGAGCTTGCGCCAATGAACGATCTTTCCTTGACGGCGGGAGCTTCCAAGACGACAAAGCTCATCGAACAAGGACCTCCTTTTGCCCCAGATCAATGTCCCGGACGTCGTATTATTACTTCCAGGAGACTCGGCAGAACCAGATAAAGCTCCGTCATTCGTCACTTGCCAAGCCTGAAACGCGAGGGGCCACCCTGCTCGGAGTATGGATGTCAACCACACCTGAATTCTCCAGAAAAGAGCGGGCCTGTTGGCCTCTTGAGTGCAAAGTCTGGGAAAGACATCATCTTTCCGTGAGCTTTACACTTTCTGGAGACTATCGACGAAGACAAAAGGACTCGGGAATGCAATTTGCTTTTCGGATGAAAAAAAAAAAACACCCTGCAACTAATTTTCTGACAGGGCCTTAGGGGGCTATCGTACACCCACTTACAGCGAGCCCTGCCAATGCACACTTTGGTATAGCTCAAGGTCGCTCACCCGACCATCTCAGGCTTCAGACCTTCCGAACATCCCGGCGCCATGTCAGCCGCACTAAGCAACAGTTCCAGTCGAAAGAGGCAGCCAGAGCGAAAATTTACCCCGGCGGCTCATTCGGCGCGAGGCTCCTCAGTGTGCTCGGAGGATTCTAGATCCTGGGGTTGAAGTGTGTCGTGTTAGAACCAGGCCCCTTCTGTTCTGGAGGCGACCCTTAGGGTGTAATATCGATTAATGCCATTGCGAGAGAGTATGGCGGCTGTCACACAACAGCCCTTGCACTTCCCCGCAACCCCTGCTTGTCCCTCGATATTTCCCTTTTCAGGACGAAGGAATCAGGGTTATTTCGGTTCTTGATCCTAGGGGTGGTTCGGCGCGTGCCAAGTACGATGGTGGAGATGCTGGACCAGGATCTTCGGAGAATCGTCCCATTGCGGCGCCAGAAATACTCGTGAAGGCTAATGGGACCACACTCCTGACGGAAGAGAGATCATGCGAAGGGAACCAGACAAGACAAAACAAGGAGGGCGTTGGCGGAACGAGTGATGACTTTGCGGGCAGGTTGGTGGTATACGTGGTTTACGACGGCTGGGACACAACGATCCCCTGGCCATGGAGCTTTTACTGAGAGCATCCCATTCAGGCAAATGCGGAGAGGGTGGCAGACTGACACCACAACCGCTTGGTGTCGCTTGTGTTCCTCATCGCGCCGGAAATATTTCCCCTAGCGGGCCTTGTAGCCTGCTCCTTTCGCGCGTCAAGCCTTGGCGTGAGGTCTAGAGGTTTGAAGATGGAGCTGTTTGCGACTTTGAGAGAGGGTTAGCATGTGCCTTCGTGGGGCGGATCGCGGCAGGCCTTGCCGGTCACCATGGACATAATGCTGTGAGCGGGATGTCTATAGCATATGGGTAAGGGCAGCGAGTTCCCCAGGTGTAAGAGAAGATGGGAAGGAACAACAAATATGAAGGCTGATACGTGACTATGCCTCCCACTTCGACCGAGGGGATGCGGGGAAGTTGTGCGTGTCCGCCTCGGCAAGGTAGACTTCGATACAGCACTGACGATGATTGCAAAGTGGCATCGAACTGTGTCCCAGAGCCACGGGAGGGGTATGATTTGGTGCTATTCCAGAGCTTGAGCTACTGCAAGTTGGCCTGGATGAAGACAAAGGCTGGCCATGTCAAGAGCAAAAACTGCGGCCCTTGGTCGACGCTATGGTCCTCCCCGGTACCCTCGCCCCCCTGTGAGAAGTTTTGAGGTTTCGATGCGACATGTCGAATTGGTGCGCCACGTCCACCGGAACTGCTGACCGTGCATCGGAACCCAGCGCCGAAATTCCGGTTCTTCTTTCTGCGCCTCTTCCCTCGGAATACCATTGCTGATGGTGTTGGCTTGTTCGCTCCAGTGTCAGAAACAACTCCCAGAGTCAGAAAGGAGCCTGCATTTGTTTGGCTGCTGTCTCTGGTTCGGATAAAGGGCCGTTAGAGTGTCATTTGCCGGTGGCCAAGCTAGCTCATTTCGGTCCTGCTCGAGCAAGGAGCGCGGGTAGGCGGGTAGGCAATTTATCGGCGCCTACCCCGTGCAGAGGGTTCGTCCCTTCCCCCGACGGCCAGGAGGGGTTCGAGGGAGGAGCAACTCTGAGCCGCGCGGAGTACGCGCACTTTTGCGCTCGTATTTGGTGTCCGGAGTCTTGGCTGTTTTTGGTAGGGTTGGCGCCGGGTATTCTGGAATATCGGGCAAGTGGTCTCCCATTGGGTGTCTCATTTGTGGTGGTGGTGATGATGATGATAGTGGTGGTGGTGGTGGTGGTGGTGGTGGTGGTCCTAGTAGTGCCTCCTTCTCCTGTTGGATTGCCCAAGCACTTGTCCGTAGACGCTTTTGTCGTTTCCCTTCTAGGAACTCAGAGTGAGGGGTTTGAGATCAAAAGAGGTTCCGCAATGAGGAGGGATTGTGTTTACCTAGGGGCTTAGGTGAGGCGGCTTCTGTACCTTGCGGCTCGCGGCAAGGGTGCGACTCCTCCTCTAAGAGCAATTCAATCGGGCCTCAAAATAAGTAAGAGGCCGATGAAGCTGATACTTGGAGATGGGACAATCTCAATCGGAATCATCATCGGAGCCTGGACTGACCGGATCGCTATCCCAGTTCCCCGCTTCCTCTGAATCAGAACCGTCCGACTCACCGTCCCTCTTCCTCTTCCTCGGCGCAACAGCAACTCTCGCCTCTTCCCCCTTCCGCACGAACACGTAACTCCGCGCCGCCCTCTCCTCGCCTTTCCACCCGCCCCCGGCGTCTCCCTTGCGACTCTTCACCACTCCCAGAGTCCTCGCGTGCGCGTACCCGGGGTAGGCGCTGGCCTGGAACCGGAAGCTCCGCTCGACTTGAAACCCGCAGTGGCGGCCCAGGTCGCGGATGTTCCAGAGGGTGTAGGGCTCGCCCTCAAACAGCGTCACGACGACGGTACCGCCCCGAGCGAGGGAGGGCTCGGCGCGGCGGAAGAAGGAGACGAGGAGATCCTGGTTGTAGCGGACCTGGCGGTTCACGTCGGTAGACTTTCCGCCCACGTGCGGGAAGTTGAAGATAACGCGGTCCATGCTGCCCTTCTTGTTCGGACCTTTGCCCGTCGTAAAGGCTGACATTTTGGTCGCGTCGACGTTGAAGAGGAGTTTGCAGCCCGGTGCCTCCTCGAGGGTTGACATATGAGGTTCCGCGTGCGGATATTTCTCTAGCAGCGCAGCCTTGGAGGGCTCAAGAACCGTGGCGGTCACGGCGGTGCAGGCGTGCGTGTTTACAAGGCTAGCGGCGAAGCTGAGGTCGCCTTCGCCGACGAGGAGGATGCGGTCCGCCGGAGAGAAGGGTATCGTGGGCGGCTGGAGTGGTGGGACGGATTTCTTCTGGGACTTGTTGGGCTTCTGCTGAGGTGGCTTCGCCTTTGGGGCTCCAGGACCGGGCTTGCGACTGGGTTGGGAGAGCTTTCTCTTTTTGCTCATCTTGCGGTCGAGAAAGGGTCTGACACCTTGGTCCGAGTTCTCGTGAGATACGGGTTGGGATTTCCTTGTTGAGGTTACGGGGTTAGTGTGTTTAAAAGCCCGTAACGAGGCGACTGGAGATTCGGCGGCGGCTGCAGGCTGGGCAAGATGTGAGGTAGTAATTGCGGATATAAATGAAGTAGTGTATGGGAGAGTAGTTTCGGAGAAGACTGCTCCCGGCTCGACAAGTTTTTGTTTCTTTCAGGACCTGTTCAGTTGGTGAAACAGAGGCCGACAGTTTCCACATAAATACCAAGGCTAAAACAAACTTCTAGTCGGACTCATGCTCTGCTTTCAGGTGCTCTGCCGGGACATTGGCGGTGTCGCTGACATAGAACTCGTAGAGGAAGAAGAGAGGTTTCGCGCCGTGCCGACGTTCGCCCGCTTCCCTGCGAAGTAGTTTCGGCGATATCCTTATCGCCGATAAGCCAATCATAATTCTCTACTGTCACCAGTACCTGCTGACTGAGCTCCCCACCGTGAACTCACCAACCTTTGCTTGACCAAGACGAACCACGAAGCGGACAGAGCGCGGCGCGCCCGGGTTTTATTCTACGACGGGATACCGGATATGGATGGATGAGGCTATATTATAGAGCATGTCCTTTCCCGACAAGCCTATCGCGCATCTGCTCGACGCCAATGGTATGATGCGCTCACCGAGCTCTTCACTTACGGGCGTGAGCGGTGATGTCGCGAGAGGCTAATCAAGTGCTAACCGTCTCCAGGCCCGGTTCACGCCGTAACGTACTCGTCGTCCCCAGGGACCTATATCCTCACGGGCTCCTCAGACCGCTCCATCCGCCTATACAACCCCAGCTCCACCGCCAAGGGTAACTCCGTTGTACCAGCGGGCCGTCTCATCCAGACCTACTCGGCCCACGGCTACGAGGTGCTGAGCATCTCCGTCTCCGCCGACAACCACCGCTTCGCCTCCGCGGGCGGCGACCGCTCCGTCTTCCTCTGGGACGTCGCCACCGCCCAGACGATCCGCCGCTTCGGATCCAGCGGCCACAGCCACACGGCCCGCGTCAACTGCGTGAGATTTGGCGGGGACGGCGACTCGGTGCTTGTATCGGGCGGGTTTGACACTAGCGTGCGCATTTGGGATGTGCGCGCAAACTCCGGGAAGCCGATCCAGGTGCTCGACGAGGCCAAAGACGCGGTGACGTGCCTCGCCGTGCGCGATGCGGAGATCGTGACGGGGAGCGTGGACGGGGGTGTTAGGGCCTACGACCTGCGGATGGGCCGGTGTGTGAGGGACGAGATGGGCGCCAGCGTCACGAGCCTGTCACTCACCCGGGACGGAGAGGCGATGCTGGTGGGATCGCTGGATAGCAAGCTGCGCCTCATGGACAGGCGTGGCGGGAAGTGTCTGAAGACGTTCGAGCACGCTGAGTGGAAGAACGAGGGGCTGCGTGTGCAGTCTCTCCTGGGCGGAAAAGAGCAGTACGTCGTCGCTGGGGACGAGCTGGCGAATAAGGAAGCAACTGGAAATGGTGACGGGAGGGTGTGGGTGTGGGATCTGCTCACGGGCAAGGTGGTGTCGCGGATCCAGGTGCCATGGGGTCCGCAGGGTTATCAGCCGAAGAAGAGGATCGTCGGGAGGGATGGGAAGGAGAAGCCGCAGAACAACGTCATCAGTTGCCTGGCGTGGAGGGAGGATGGCTGGGGGGACCAGTTCTGCGTCGGCGGCACGTCGGGGGTTGTCACTGTCTATGGTTCGGGGTGAGCCCCGGTTTGGAACGATGCCAACCGGGATACCAGAACCCACGCCTGCCTGGGCTTCTCACACTTTACGGACACACTTTAAATTTTCGCAACGACATTACCGTTTCTTTCGGCCCAATTAGATCGGCCCGACCCAGTCTATACAGATACAATATTCGGCCCTCGTCCCGGGCCGGCATTCCCAAATCTAACATGCCGCCTCCCAATCTCGTTTTCGGCAGGACGTCGTCGCTATCTTGACACGACAATGATACAGTTACATGGTTCCCATCCATGCGCCAAAAACACCGTGTGTGCCCAATTAAATCATTAATCCCAGCCCAGCCGGGTCTGGCGGCGGGCGGAGGTGGAAGAAGGGGCTCCCTCGTGGACAACCCCTGTCGTCAAATTACAAGGCCCTCACTCCAGGCCGACGTACTTAAACCAGTTCGGCCGGCAGTCCTCCTTCAGGAGGAATGACTCGCCCTGGTACATCTTCCCGACCTGGCAGCCCTTGCATTTGGGTGAGTTGGGGCAGTTGAAGAAGGGGATATGTTGGTAGCCGATATCTCGGAACCTGTTTTATGAACGGGGATAATTAGCGTTGCACGACTGCCAAGGTCCGGGGAAGAGGTAGATGCGAAACATACCAGTGGATGCGGCTAGAGTCCTCAAAGAGACCAAGCGCGATACTGTGAACGGGGGCATCACCCCAGCGCTCGTAGAAGAAACCGCCGGCACGGTCGAGGTGGTCAAAGTACTCCTCATAGACCTTGCTCCTCCAGAAGTCCAGGTTGCCAATCTCGAAGTTGCTCCAGAAGTGGCATGTCGAGTAGCCATTCGCGTTCTTGTTGTGCTCAGGGCGGCGCACGCTGTCGGTAAGCCAAGGCATAGCGTTGTTCTCGTGGAGGTATTCTGGGTGCTCGGCGAGGAACTTGGTGGTCTCGGGCCAGAGGGTCTCGATGGAGGTGGGGTCGTCGTAGAGGTTGATGGTGAACCCGTAGGTCTTGTTGTTGTCGCGCATGTATCGGAAAACATCGTAGTCGACATCGCAGAAGAAGTGGACCTTGGGCTCGACGCGCCAGTAGTACTGTATATCCTTGAGGGCCGGGTGCCTGTAGAACATGCCGCTGTTCCACCGGCACATCTGGTGGTAGGAAATCTTGGAGGCGTACTGGACGCCTTTGTCCTCGAGCGCCTGGGTCGACGACTCAAAAATGTCGTTGTTGATCCACGAGGGGACTTCCCAGTGTTCCTTGGGGATGACCTCTGGAGAGAATTGGTTAGTATGACGGGATGATAAGCTCAGGATTCGGGCTCAAGGGTGTCGGGACTCCGGCACTACGCACCATATCGGCACTCAGCCTTGGTCGCCTCCTGGGTCCGCTTCTTGAATTCGTCCGAGAAGGGAACATCATTGAAGAAGGTCCAGGGGTAGTTGAACTTATGATTCCACGTCCGCTCCAAGTCCTCCATGGCCTGCACCATGCCGTCGACCTCCTCGTTCCTCACAAGCGACAGCAGGGTCGCATTTATTCTATCCGAGTCCTCGGCGTCCGGAGCGTATTTCTCGGAGGTGCGATGTAATATTCCCGCGGGCTCGTCGATAGCTGCGCGAAGCATGGAAGTGTCAGCGCGGTCTGAGCCCTAGGAGTAGTTCGATGGACGACACGGGGACGGGTGAGAGCATACGGTCATTCATGGGATCGCGCTCCATGTTTTCAATCTTGGTTGGCGTTGACACGCCGCCTCCTGATAGCGTCACGGAGGGCCGGAACATGTGGTAGAGGAAGAGGCACCAAACGATAATGGCGGCGAGCCCCAGCGCCCGGACAGGCCTAGCGATGGCCATTTTCGAGGTAAGGGGGGTGGTGAGAGGATGGTCGATCGGGGTGAGAAGAGAGTCGTATCTATTGCCAAAAAAAAAAAGGAAAAAAAAAAAAACTTGAGGCGGCAGTCGCTGAGTTATGGGGGCGTCTTGAGCGATATTCGATCTCCCCGGAAAATCGCGTGGAAGTGAGGCCGCGTGTTGCCAAGTCGGGCAGTCGCAGCGGGTTGTCCGTGGAAGTTGAAAAAGGGGGTCTTGATGACGGTATTTGGGTTCTGGCGCGTGGGCGTCGACGGATCAGGGAGAAACAGAGCCTCGGGTGGGAGCCGTTGGCCTGAGCAACACCCGGAGAATGTGGGAAACGAGAGCACAGCGGCGACCGGGCCAGTACTAGGATAAGGGAGGAAAAGTTTCCGGATCGATGACGACGTGCTGCGATAAGGCTGGTTACGGAGGATTCTGGGGGTCCTCTCTCAAGGGTTGGGGCAAGAGCGTTGATGGAGTTCATGCGATTTCCAGCCGCTAATAATGTTGATCACCTTACTCCGTACGACTCCCGAAACGTGTGTCTGCCCGATTTGCGTGACCCCTGCAGGAAGTGCCACCGTTTATAATTAGTGCGAACAGTGTTGACGACGCAGTACTACAAGGCTAGGAAATGGACTCCTGAGAGGCGCGATCTCCTGAGAGATTTACCTATTATTCTGTCATCTTGAAGGTTGCCATCATGGGAAAGTCTCACGAGACCAGGACGATGAGGCGAGGTACTTTCATACAAAAGGACGAAGGCGACCTCGTGTCATTTTGCCCCAGTTTTCTTTCTCTAATCGTGTATGTAATCACAGTTAGCCTGTAGGGCTGGGTACTTCGGGGGAGTCGTGACCTCGCGTCGCGTCACGTAGGACACCAGGACGACTGCCCCTCGTAAGGTCTGCGAACGGAATGGCGCCTCTCCCAATTGAGACCAACGCCAACGTACTTGCCAACTGCGCGCCAACATAGCTGTGAAAACCTCCTAAGATGAACGAATTTCGAGTCGGTTCGTCCCAATACTTAATCTATGGAACGAGAACATGGCCTTCCAAGCCCAGCTGAGCGCCCAGGCGGGGGAGCTTGTCGAAGCTCTTACAGGTGCCTCCCAAAAGGTCAGACGACGGGAGACCAAACCATTATTTACCTCGCCTTTCTTCCTACGTGTGCTGACCTATCGTATAGTCCCGTCTAGCCGAGTTCAAGACGCATCGCGACCAAGTGCTACGGCGTCTACGACATCACAACTTTTTGCGGACGAACCAATTCGACGTTGAGGACCGCCTTAACGGCCTAGAAGAGGCATTTCGCATCAAACACCGCGAAGGCCTTGCCGATGCACTGCGGGAGCGACTTGACCGCCTTGCTGCGTTTCCGGCGAAATGGCACCCTGAGATCCTGCATCTCCTGCTCGAACTGTCCGACCAACCGATTCCGAATACTAGGCTCGAAGATCTTGACGATTTGAAGGAACCTGAACCTGAACCTGCCCCGCCGTTAAAGTGGGAGGATATTGGAAGAGAGGACGGCTGGGCAGATGATGTGGACCTGTGGAAGACAATCGACTACAGCGACGAATCCGATGACGGTATTCATGAAGACCAATTGTCCGAGTCGGATAACACTGGTGAACTGTCTTCATCTGGAGAGACGCTTTGGCGAGCGCACAAGGCCGAGGATCTCATCGTCGACCTACAAGACGGATCTCGGTTACAATCGATCAGAGACGCCCAGCAGTGGAGGTTAGGACCGCAGCGTACTGACGGGGAGACCCGTTCCCACAAAGTTGCCGTCACTGAACTCCAGGTTATACGGGAAATTCTTTTTATGTTACGGGGCTACAAGACGTCGCTCTTCCCGATAGACAGCACGCCGGACTTCACGTTCCAGCTCCCAGGCGTTTCCTGGGTTACTTACAAGGCCCTGATCAACTCATTCGCGGAGATGGGCCGCAGGCTGAATGTTCTGCGCGACTTTTCGAAGCGACATCAAAGCGCCCCCCATTTCCAGGTCTTCCAAGACTGTGTTTTGCGTAGCCTCCGCTCCTTCGATGAGAAGGTGATCGCCATCGAGACTCGCATCATTTTACTTGAGCAGGATGTGGTGCTCAGCTTGGTGGCTGTGTCGGACGAGCTCAGGTCTTCGTTAGAGCCTTTAACTCAGTTATCTGAAATTATTCAACAGCTGCAAGAGTCCGGACACGGTGCGTTCCGACACCTAGAGCTTCTCTTTCTGGAGGTTGGGAATGCTCAGGTTTCTGGAAGACAGTCGACGTACGAGCTTCTGGGCCGTATCTTCTTTGATTGCTTCCGACACTACCTGCGCCCTATCCGACAGTGGATGCAAGATGGGCAGCTAATCCCGGGAGACAAAGTATTTTTCGTCTCACAGTCCGCAACTCACGTGTCCATGAATCAAATCTGGACGAACCAGTTCCGGCTCAGACACACCTCAGACGGGGCTCTCTATGCTCCTAACTTCCTGCATCCATCTGTTAACAGGATATTCACTGCGGGAAAGAGTATCGTTATACTCAAGCACTTGGGAAAGTACCACGGTGACGCGTCTAGCATCACCGAAGCGAGCGAGCCGGCTTTCGATTTCGAGTCTGTTTTTTTGACTGATCTGGACCTGGCGCCTTTTTCGGAACTATTTGACCGTACCTTCGAACGGTGGATCCAGAGCAAATATCAAGCCACGTCGGCAATACTCAAGGATGTCCTTTTCCAGTCTTGCGGGCTATGGGCCAACCTTGAAGCCATGCAGCTTCTCTACTTCATGTCCGACGGCTCCCTAGCGGATACGTTGTGCGGCTCCATTTTCAAAAAGCTTGACACCCTTTCTCGCGCCTGGAGCGACCGCTACACACTGACCTCCATAGCCCAGGAAGTGTTCTCGTCATCTCTAGATGTCCACCATCTTCTAGTGACTGTCAGCCAAAAAGGGCAACGTCTCCCTACTGTTACAGCTAGGGATTTCGTGAGGAAGTACCTACCTGAGATCACCTTAGTCTATAATGTTCGTTGGCCGGTCCAGATGATTCTGACTGGGGAGAGCTTGTCGCGGTATAAGGCGGTATTTACCTTGCTACTTCAGCTGCGGCGAGCATACTACATGTTGAACAGGCGGCGATTCCAGCCTAGTCTCGCGCCTGATGCTGAAAATTGGGGCGACATAGGAAGCTATTATTCCGTACGCTCGAAGCTTCTGTGGTTTTGCAACACCCTCTTGACATACCTATCTAGCCTCGTGCTAGCACCGAATTGCGAGAAGCTGCGTGACGATCTGTCTGCCGCCTATGACGTCGACGCCATGATCGAGGTTCACCTTGCCTTTACGAAACGGGTCTCGTATGAGGCGTGCCTTGGAGCCAAGTTGGAACCCATCCGGGAGTGCATTCTCGACATTCTCGACTTGACGATCCAGCTCGACAGGGTGTACACTCTCTACGCGTTGCGGGAGGCGGAGGAGATGCAGGAGATCTCTCGGTTGTCATTGATATCGTCGCCCGCAAGGCTGCCGCTTGGAGGAACTCCGAGCCGCCGGGGGAATACTGGACCAACAAGACGGGCTGGCGATACGTCAGACGAGGATAGTGATGACATGGATGGTCCAGCCGATGAAGGAAATATAGGCTTCGGGGATAGGCCATTCAGGGAGAGGATCACAGAGATACAAAGCGACTTTGAGAAGCACCTCAAATTCGTGAGCGATGGACTAAGAGCCGTGTCACGAGCGACAGGCGAGCCCGCGGCGGCGAAATGGGACATTCTGGCGGAGATGCTCGAGGCGGGGCTGAACCCCAACAGCCACCATTCCTTCGCGTAGGACGAAAGACTTGAATATTGGGTATCATTTATGAGTTCATGACAGGTCTATGGTACATAATATTACGAACTGCGCGTCGTCGTCGGCTTGCGAATGAGGATTGACCGCACATTCCCACAACCCTTAACGGGCACAGGCTGCTCCAACCCTGCCTGATCCCTCATGTGTTCTGTCGTCAGCGTCTCCAGGCCGTTCTTAGGACCTTCCATGTCCGGGTAGTCCCTCCAAAACTCGAACTCGGCATCCCGGCAGAAGGGATGGTCGAGAGCAAACTCGAGAATCCGCTTCCCCTGCGCTGCGTCCCCGAATTCAAACAGCACGACAGACGGTTCCAACACGCTCGCTGCATCCAATAGCGCAGCGTAGAACACATCTTCCTGTCGACACACCCACGGCTGGTCGACGCGGCGCGGGACGAGGGCCAGCTTGGGCTCGAATTTACGGGTGGAGTAGCTGAGCTCGCTCAGGCCGAGACGCCAGGTCCGTGGGGAGACGTAGGGTGGGTTTGAGACGAGGACGTCGCATTTTGGGATGATGCTAGGGAGATCCTCGTGCAGCCACGAGGAGGAGAGAACATCTCCATGGTGGAAGACAACGGACTGTGTGGGGGATAAGGGGGGCACCTGGGACTTGGAGAGGGCAGATTTGAGGTTCTGGTCAGAGAGAGAGAGGGCGCGAGGTGAGATGTCGACGCCGTGGACGTGCAGGGTTGGGTACTTGCGCGAGAGGAGGGAGGCGAGCAGGAGCGGGATGCAGCCCGTCCCCGTGCAAAAGTCCACGATGCGAAGCGCTTCTGCCCCCTTGTCAACGAGCCTCCCGGCCTTCAATAGCTCCGCAAGATGCACCGTGTAGGCCTCCGTCTCCACCCTCGGAATCAACACGCCGCGCCCGCATCGGATATCTAGGTCCCCAAACGGTTGTGTCCCGAGGATGTACTGCAGCGGCACGCCCCTGCCCCTCCTCCTGCACAAGCCCGTGAGCCGTCGCGCCGAGGAGCGCCCAGCGGGCTGGGCAGAGGCAGCTGCGACATGCTCGCGCAGCCAGCGCAGCTCGTTGCGGGCGGAGGCGAGGTCTCGTACGGCAGGCAGTAGGCACGCGAGGTTCGGGGCGGTGGCGCGGAGGGCCCGCGGGGGGATACGCGGCATTAGGACCGGAGTAAAGGCATGCCCAGGCCGGAGGTAGAAGCCAGGGGGTAGGGGACCGTTAAATCCAGTGGGAAAAGTAAGCGAGAAAGGGGTGGAGGGAGTGTTGGCGTGCAGGACCTTAGCTCCGGGGTGTGGCAGTTCTTCTTGCGTTCTGCAGGTCTTGGTTACGTAAGCCGCATACCTCGCGCTCAAAGCACTGGGCAAGCCGAGATTTTGAGTTCACGCCCCCAAAGTGACCGGGTGTCTGGGAGTGGCCTTCCGACAATATTATATCCGGTGTGCAAAAGGCCGGTCTGCATACGCACCTCTATTTTTTTGGACCCCCCCTTTGCCCGCTACTCCAGACCGATATATCGGCCAGAATTGTTGCGGAGATTCCTTGCCTGTTTTCGACAGGAAGAGACGTTTTCCATTTAAGCCCTGCCTGTGTCTTGGATAACCCCCCAACCGCCGTCTCGCAGTCATCATCCTGACTTTCCTTCCCTCCTCACACCGCCATCATTCTTATCCATCATTCTCATTGTTTCTTTCTCAAGTCGCAGCCATGAACGCGCCCGATCGGTAAGTTCCGGGTTTCCTTGCTGGTTGTGTCTGTCTGGAATTTCTACCAGCTCTGCCCTCCCCTTATAACATCAGTGACGGTGGGGTTCGTCACTTCCTCATGATCAAGTCGCGATGTGCAGTTCCACCATTTGGGGAAGGCACGATGGCCTCTATCATCTTTGCCAATCCCTTGAAAAGCAGGAACATCGCAGGGCTTGTCATACCTGGAGATAGTTGAGGCTCTTGGTTCCTCTAGACAGTTCTCTCATCCCTGCTTTTTGTTTTGTTCCCACGTCTTTCCGGGCACACGTTCTCCGGTCCTTGAAAACCCTTGAGCTTTCCAATCTGCATAAAATCTATGATTCTGGCGGACGTATATGGCCAAGATGCCTGTTCTCTTCGACCCGATTGTCGAAGGCGATACGTAGCACTTCCACTACCTCACCACAGCGCGCCTAGACAAACGGACACTAACTCATTGGATAGGTTTGAGCTCTTCACCCTCGGGGAGGACGAGAAGAAGATCGAGGAGATTCCCTTCACGGGTGCGTCGACTTACCTCTCACAAATATATGCTCGAATGGGAGCTAACCTTGGCCGCAGCCATCCCGAACTGCTCCGATTTTGTCATCAAGAAGGAGGACCACACCATTGGCAACCTCGTCGCCGAACATGCCAAGATGCACCGTAATGTCCTCATGGCTGGATACAAGAGTATGCCTTCGTGGCCCCTTCCTCCTATGTGTGACATTGTTATAGTACAGCTGACTTGTCAATAGTGTCCCACCCTAATGTGGCGGAGATCTTTGTCCGTATCCAAACTGACGGCACCATTACTCCCAAAGATGCCTTCATTGCCGTCTGCCAGAAACTCCTTCGTGATTTCACCCATCTGAGCCAGGAGTTCGCGCGGGAGTGGGAGCTTCGCCGCATGGTAAACGAGGGTGAGCAGCAAAACCAAGATGGGAACCCTTAGATTTGCTATATTGGCCAAGAAGATGAATGGATCATCGAGGTGGATGTAGACGGAGGCTCTATCGATCTTTGATTGTTACCGGAGTTTAGGATGTTACACGGGGCAAGCATGGGCGATACCAAGGAAACGGTCACGAAAAAAAAAAAAAGGAAGGCCCAAGGTTCCAGAGCAGAACTTTTTTGGTCTGATATTCGCTTGTTTCAGAGGGTAGACTCTAGAGGCCCCTTGGGCTCACTGTAATACAGCGTTATCGTCTGTCGCGATTCTTAGGCAGACGTTTGCGTAGAACCACACCCCTATAAGATGCCATTTTGTCTTTTGTGGGCGCTGGTGCCTCCCTGAACATGGCGGGATAGATTTTGTGGTAGGATACTAGTCATCTAGAGCTTCATCGGCTTGCCAACCGCCACAAGACCCCTCACGAAACCGGTCCCTCTCCTCCGGGAATAAGCTATCCTTGTTAGTTATTAACCCTGGATGACACCGGAAGTATGTATCTCACCATGCAGATGTTATTCCCGTTCAGAAGAATCTTCGGTAGCTTAGTGTGGTTCCCTGAGTAGTCACTACAACGAATATCAGTACCGGTGTATGGCGCTTATCGTAGTCGGGTGCGTCCTCACAATTCCGTCACGTCCTCGAGCACCATGTCTCATTCCAAGTCAGCACACTGCCTCACGGTTATGGGCCTGCGAACTATACGTACTGACGTAGTCGTCGAAGCCCAAGAGTGTACCACTGAACTCTGCGTGGGGGTTAGCTGGGGGTGATGAGGGGTCGGGAACGGCAAGCGGCGCACCCTTGTCTCCCTTCATAACAACCCATATTTTTGAGCCGACACACTTGTCGATGAGCTCTGGTGTCTATTAGCCAAACTTTCTCGCAGAGGGAGTGCCATGGGGTGGGTTCTCACCGAGCGGGAGGAGTTGCGTTGGCTGGGCCGCCATCGTGAGCTGAGATGCCTGGGTCAGATGCCGTGATCAAGGTATTATGCTGGTGTGTATAGATATATCTTACATAAGGGCGGATAACTGGTTTTAAGGCGGAGGGTGTCGACTCGATGATGTTCAGCTCATACCGCTTGAGGTTCACCAATGAGTGATGAAGCTCGATGTTTGTGGTTGAAATGAATGACTAAGCACTCACGCTTCCACCGACAGCGGACATCCCCGCGACACACGCCTCTGAAAGTAGACGCGCCGCCGCCCTGAATCTCGGGTCGCGGTGTCTGCCTAATAATAGTCCGTTTCCAACGCAGCGCGGAGCGGCCACATTTATTTGCTTACTGTCTGTTCATGTCTGGCCAATCACACACTCTTTTGGGGATGGGCGCTCTCGCTGGTTCTGAAGATTCCCGCTGCCGCCGATAGTCCCTGGAAATGCCTCTCCCAACTCACCGTGCATTTCCGCAGCCGCTTCGGGCACTGTTACGGCGGACTCCAGTAGCGGCAGGGCCCGAGTTGCGTGTCTTGCGCCAACCTTCTCAGAGTATGGCGTCCCTTCCCACTGCGCAGTTATGGGATCCCAGCCGGGGGATTCGTTTTGCGGAGAAGGCGCAGGACCGTGTGGTGTATCCTACCCTTGACTATTCAAAGTTCTCCAGCACCATCGCGGAGGGTGAAAGGGTCGAAGATGAGGCGGGTACTAGTGTTGGGGTGGCGTCTGCCCCCAAGGACCCTGCTCCAGGCGAAGCTGTGAAAGACGCAGTCTCGGACTCGCCCGAAACCCCCAGCCCGACGGCTAGGCCGGACCCGCCTTTAACGTCGTTGGAGTACAACATCTCGCAAAAGGCGTTTCGCGATGCCCAGGAGGCTGAGAAGGGGTCGCCCGAGTCGTTCTGGTCGTACGCCATGTATCGCGGCCCCATTGAGGATGGCACCGAGAAGAGGGTCAAGGTTCACTATTGCAAGAGTAAGCACACAGCCGAGAGAGCGTGCCAGTACTTCTTGAACGAGAAGGTCGTCGGGTTCGATCTGGAGTGGGCTGCGGAGGCAAACCGGCATCAAGGGGCGAGGCGGAATGTCTCCCTCATACAGATTGCGAGTCCTAGTCGCATTGCGCTCTTTCATGTTGCGCTGTTTCCCCTCAAGGACGACTTGGCTGCGCCGTCGTTCAAAAAACTCATGGAGGACCCAGAGATTACCAAAGTCGGCGTTGCTATTAAGGCCGACTGTACGCGACTGAGGAACTATCTCGACGTCGATGCAAAGGGTATCTTTGAGCTCTGCCACCTCTACAAGCTCGTGAAGTATTCTGGGAGTGGGCAGCGACAGTTGGTGAACAAAAGGCTGGTGCCGCTAGCGCAGCTGGCTGAGGAGTACCTTGGTCTGCCCCTGTACAAGGATGCGAGTGTGAGGTCCAGCGACTGGGGGCAGCCCTTGGATATGGGACAGATCATATGTATGTAACATGTTGGTGTTCCCTGGGAGCCTTGTCGTCCTCCCCCAGCTAACATGACTAGACTCCGCCTCGGACGCGTACGCTGGCCTACAGCTATATTATCTTCTGGAGAAGGAGAGGGAGGCGATGGATCCGTGTCCGCCGCGGCCGTTCCACGCGGAGCTAAATCTTCCAATCCCATATGCGGAGGGTGTGATGGGCCCGAGCACAGAGGATGGGATCGAAACGGTGGAGCCCGAGCCGGAGGCCGACGGGGCTGCGATGGCACCTTTGCCGGAATCATTGGCTGAAGCAGTTCAGGAATCGCTTGAAACGGAGCCCGAAAATGACCCGAGGGCCCCCGAGACCCCCGGTGTCAAGGGGACGCCGAAGAAGCAGGCTGCAAGTTCACCAAGTAACCGGAGGGCCTCGGGAGCTCCGAAGGTCCAGGATAGCCGAGTCGTTGCAGCGGACTCCTGGGTGGCGGAGTACTGTGCAAGCAAGAGGACGGTCGTGGCTCCAACCAGGGCCATCCGCGCGTATCGCATATGGTACGAGAATACAACGCTGGACCCGGAGGGCGTCGCGAAGCTCCTGCGAGAGCCACCACTGAAGACGAATACCGTGGTGAACTACATCCTGGAAGCCATCCGCTGCGAGAAGCTGCCCTTTGAGAAGCCGAGGATTCGGGTCGAGATACTGAGCTCGCTTCCCAAGGAGGTGCTCGCAGGACGGTATCGAAGCCTCGCAGAAGCCGCTGAAGTAGAAGGGGTCAGATCCTAGGCAAGGTTCCCATGGCTGGCTTCAGGTTCCTGAAAAGGTGAGGTATGGCTTATTTCCTTTTTTTCCCTCTCGAGTCCGTTGCCATTTTTGGCAAGACACGCAGCAAGCTCTGGTGGAACTGTCAATTCCATTGAAACTGGCGTAGGTGAATCAGGGATAGTGATCCGGCCCAATTTCTTTGTGCACCAACAGCGCCAACCTTCAACAGCATCAAAACAATCAATCCAATGTCCCCTCGTGTCGCTCCCTTCCTTTACATGACTATGCTTGCATGCAAAGGCCACATTCATTTTGTCTGCCTTAGCAGACTAGGGTATGGCCTTTCCCTTCGTACATGGGCAATTATTCTCCATCTTCATAATCACGTATATCAAGAAGTGCGATCGCTAACATACAGGGCATAGTCGCACTCCCGACACCAATGCTTCTGACCCGTCAGATCCGCAAGCCAAGGATACGATTTGGGCAAAAATCAGACCGACTATAAGTGAACCTGCGCAGCAAAGTCATCCAGATGTTCAAGAAGAACCAGTTGGGACGGAAACTTGTCCTACCCACTGAGGCGCTCATTCACACAGTTGAGCCCACCACAACCACGAGTACTAAGCCTGTCACCGTCGATCCGGCCTGTAATTCGCTCAAGAGTTCAAATAGCGGCGAGACGCTATCTGCGCTAACGTCGCCAACCATACCTTCGCGGCCTTCTCCGAAAACAGAGGATTACGGCCCCCCCTCACAGGCCCAGAACTCCGAACACAAGGTCGCCAAGACCGATGCACCGAGCTACGAAGCCTTCCCTTCGTTCGACAGCTGGACTCCTCGCTCTCGATTCAGTCTAACGCGATCCTTCTCACTACGATCGCCGCTGGGATGGCAGTCGACGCAGGATGGACAAGGCAGGCCTCGTGTATTTAGGTCGTGTACGAGCGCCGGCGCTAGTCCTATGTGCGGGGAGGCGCACACGTTGGAGAGCGAGGCGGAGAGGAGGGCATGGATGGGGGACCGGCTCTTGAGGACGCAAATCTGTGTCTGGGCGGGACCTTGGAGGCGCACGTCGTCTGGAGAGTTCATCTGTCCCTGCGGGGAACACCGTCTTGCTGCGGACAGCCCGCGAGTCAAGAGCCATGAGTATAAGATGCGGGGAATAATGCAGGGCAGTGTTCCTCGGGTGTAAGAGCAAGATAGACGGTAGAAAAGATGAATAGAGTCTGCATGTGTGCCTGAAGCCGAGGGGCATTCGTCGTATGGAAAATTGTATGGTACAAACATGCTACGAGAAACGAGACCCGGACATTTCTTGTCACCCGGTCCGTATTCAAGCAGTTATGCTACTGTGACCCCCCTGCCCTGTCCTGTAGAGATATGGCCTCACCATCTACCAAACCCAAGTGCCCGAACCCCTGTGTGTAAGTATCCTCATAGAGCGAGGTTGTACGAGTATTCGTCTTCCATGTTCTGGCTAATCCAAAGCACAGCCGAGCTACCAAAGTCAGTTAACAAGCCCCAACCGCAGCGGCAAGGGATCTGCAACTCACCTCAGTCCAACCAGGGCATTTGCAATCACATTCTCGATCCCCATCCCCAACGCCGGCATGGTGACATTCCTCACCACGAACTTAAGCACGAACACCGTCACGCCGCCCGCCATGCCGCCCGCCAGCGCGGCGAAACCGAGGAACAGCACGACACGGGCCTTCCAGGCGACACCGGAGCCGGAGTAGCTCCACGAGTCGGACGACAGGCGCTGCTTCTCGACGGAGTTGATGATGAGCATACCGAGGGTGGAGAAGATGAGGGGCAGCCAGTCGGTGAAGGAGATGTGGGTTGTCGAGCCGTTCTTGGGGGACTTTGACCAGACGGCGGAGTCCAGCATTACATAGAAGCCGAGGGCGAACTGTGGCTGTTAGCTGGAGCTAGGCTTCGGGGCGGGCGCGTGAGATGACCCGGGAAGGGAATGATTGGGCCATGTAGGAGGGTCAATAGGGAATGAATGAGGACGTACGAGGCCGCCGGCTGAGTAGACTCCAGCATTGCGGGCCCAGACGCTGTTGAGCCACTCCGGTCGGCGGAACTTCCAGAGACGCTCCTCTTCCATCGTGGTCGTGTTGAGCAGGTGTCTTTTCCCGGATTTGTAGTTAAAGAGCGCGTTGTGGGTTCGTGAAGGTGGGATATCGTGATTTGACTGGCGCTTGTGGGACGGAGTTTGGCGACGGGGCTGGAGGAGAGGATGCGAAAGCGGGATGACGACTCGGAGCTCGGGGAAGGGTATGACGATGCCTGGCCATCTGCGGTTGATGCACGGACCAAGCCGGACTCTTTGTCGCGGGAGCTGTCACGTGGTAGCCTCCAAGCCACACTCGCCTCGAGTCGCGGAACACGGGTTACCTGTTACAGCATTTGGGAGGGGAGCCGACTTCGTTGTTAACTTCGCAGACAATTGCCTGAATTTGGTACGGACAGTTGTCTTCCACCCACGCTTCCTTGGGATACGGCAATCCCAGGGTCACAAAGTGTCTCAGGCGTGAAAGACCATGCTACTCCTGAACACTGGACCCTCCTGGTAGCACCAACTATTGTGCACCCATTCACCCCCGCCAACATGTCCAGACGCTACGGTATGACAACGTCGGGTCGCGACGGCAGCTACGGCAGCAATGGCAGCTTTGGAAGCAACGGTCTCGGAGGCGCAGGGGCTGGCTACGGCGCCCGCCGCGGCGACGACGACTACGATCCGTACGGCGAGTCTTACGGTCGAACTAACTACAACGGGCCGCCACCACCCGCCACCCTAAGCAACCGATCCCCACTACAGCCGACGCTACGACAGAGATCGCCCCCCCCCTCACGGAACGGAGGCTACGGAGGCTTCGGCCAGCAGCAAACACGAACACCTCCGCGACAGAGGATGGCTGACCCCAGCGCCGAGCCGCCGCGTCGGCCAAGGATGAGCGAGACGAGCGCCGAGAGGCAGCTCAACCTGGTCCTCGACCACATCAAGGACGAGTGGCCAGCCATGACCGAGACCGAGTGTGTCCCCGTGCAGCTCGCGCTGCAGCTCCTCGACACCAGCTCCGTAGGCCGCGCGCACGAGTACCGCAACTTCCAGAAGACGCACAAGTACTTGCAGGAGTCGCTCCGCAGCATCGTCAACGAGCACCACCAGGGCTTCAACAGCTCCATCGGCACCTTCCACAAGATCCAGGGCAGCATCCAGTCGTCGCAGAAACGCGTGCGTGCCCTCAAGGAATCGCTCGTAGCCTCCAAGATGAACCTGTGTCAGAGTGACCCGGAGCTACGGAAGCTATCCAAGACGTCGCAGTCATACGACCAGTTGCTGGGGCTATTGGACGAGCTGGAGGAGCTGCGGCAGGTGCCCGACCAGCTCGAGGCGCGCATCTCGGAGAAGCGGTTCCTGACAGCGGTGGACGTGCTCCAGAATGCGCTACGCAAGTTGCGGAAGCCTGAGCTTGATGATATTGGGGCGCTGAGCGAGCTGAGGAGCTACCTCGCCAATCAGGAGACGGCGCTGATGGACATACTTGTGGAGGAGCTCCACGAACATCTCTACCTGAAGTCTCCGTACTGCCAGGAACGGTGGCAGAATCTAGCCAAGAACCAGGGCTCGACACATGATACCTGGGGCGACTCTACTACGATAGCATCTTTTCACCAGCTGCTCGATAACATTGATTTTGAGCAGGCCGTCACGGAGGATCCCGCCAGGAATCCCGAGGCGGACACGTTCTATTTTATAGGGCTGCTTGTTGAGGCCCTCAACAAGTTGGGTCGGCTCCAGGGTGCCGTCGACACGCTCAAACAGAGGTTACCGGTCGAACTCTTCACCATTGTCAATGAGACCATCAACGATGTCGATCAGCGACACCCGAGCTCCATGAGAGGGGGTATGGCGAATACTCACGGCCTCAACATCTATGGAAACCGGGAGACGAAGATGAGGGCGGACGTGATATACGACCTGCTCTGGACGCTCTATGGGAAGTTCGAAGCCATTGCAGAGGGCCAGCGCGTCTTCCACGAGTCTATCAAAGCCCTTATCCGTCGCGAGGGGGCCGGCGATAACAGTGCGCTTCTCGGGAGCTTCAAAGAGCTTTGGAACCTTTACCAGAACGAAATCCGCTCGCTACTACATAACTACGTCACGACGGACGCGGACGTCTACGAGTTCAGTTCTGGCGACCCTGACGTCGGTGTGGCGCTGAGCGGCAGGAAGGACACCAATAAGGACCTCTTCAAGTTCTCAGACGGCGATACGAAGTCAGTCGAGCTAACGACGGAACTTGAGGCGCTTGAGAACATTATCCAGTCGGCTGTTCCCGGTCTGACGAGCAAGAATAGGAGCCAGGGGCCAGATAACAAGAAGGCGTCGACGACGGGCGGGCGTACGTCTTTGGACGGTGGTTCGAAGAGGGACACCGGAGCGTATTATGGGCGGCAGATGACGGAAACGTACAAATCCCTTGTAGAGCCGAGTGTGTTCAACATGAGTCTGCTCCTCCCGGCGACGCTTGTCTTCCTCCAGCGGCTCAAAAACATTGTGCCGCCGGGCTCGGACCTGGCGACCAGCACACTGACGTCGTTCCTGGACAACTTCCTGGTCAACGTCTTCCAGCCGCAGCTAGACGAGACGCTCGCGAAGCTCAGTGAGTCCGTGTTTAGCGAGATGGGGTCATTCGCGCAAGACCAGGACTGGAACCGGGTGGCGAAGCGCCCTGTGCTGAAAGGCACGACGGCCTTCTTTACTGTAGTCACGGCGTTCTGCAAGATGCTGGCAACGATCCCGCACGACCAGGCGCTAAGCTCGCTCATAGTCACACAGATGATGCGATACTACGAACGGTGTCTCGCGTGGTATAAGGGACTAGTCACGAAGGCGCAAGACCAGCCGAACGGGCAGCAGACGATGCGTGCGTCGGCGCGGATTGCGCTCGAACAGAGCGAGCTGAACGATGCGGCAAAGAAGTTGTGGACCGATTCAAAGGATGCGGAGGCGCTCGAGTTGGAGATCCGGCTTCTTACAGAGCAGGCGTGTGAGCGGCCGCTGGAGATGAGCGATGTGATTCAGGACCGGGACACCATCTCGTCTCTGTGCCTTCTGTACACGAGCATGAAGTGGCTCTCCATCAAGGTGTCCGGCTTGCGGCATATCACGACCCAGGAGACGGACTCGTCGCGACCCAGCCTACCGCGGCAGTCGTCGCGGAGATGGACCTTGATGAATGACCCCAACAAGGCTGGCGATGATCAGGGGCCGATACACCTGCCTATGACGCAGGAGACAGTCGCGTAAGTCACTCCGCTCCCGTTTACCTTACGGCAACGGCGCTAACTATTCTACAGGACCTTTGACGGGATCATAGCCTCTTACGAAGACCTCGCGCAAGCAGCACTTCTGACCCTCCGTATGGAAGCTCGCTGCCGGATCCTCTACTCCCTCGGCGTGGTCTTCTCTCCCGAGACGGCGCCTTACGTCCTCGACCAGGAAGTCCAGGAGCCGGACCCGGAGATCATTAAGCTCAACTCTGAGCTTGTGGCGCTCGATGAGACTGGGGCGCGGTTCCTGCGAGAGCGTGAGGCGGCCTTCATCCGTAGTGGGCTGGGCCTGCTAGTCACGCGGTACGTGGTGGCCAACGCGCCGACGGCGTCGCCGATGAACAGCAAGGGCTGCGGGCGCATGCGGCTCAACATCCTCGTGGTGCAGCAAAACTTGAAGAACATCGAGGAGGGCGCGGACCTGTCGCGGGCGGCGGAGTACTTTGCACTGTTTGAGGGGGGCCCTGACGCCATCGTGCAGAAGGCAAAGGAGGTGTCCGAGGCCGGGGAGAACACGGACGGCGTCGACGTGTTTACGTATGATGAACTGAAGAACCTGATGGAGCTGTGCTACAGCGTTCAGCTTAATGATCCGGAGAGGGGTGTTACGGCGGCGGCGAAGAGGGAGATGGGGGACAAGATGCTGAATCTGAGTGAGTTTCTATGGCAGAGTTAGTAAGGGAAGGGATGGAAGGGGCGTGGAGAATGATTGCTGTATGTATATTCGAATACCCGGTGCGGCTGGCGGCACAAGACAAAGTCGGTTCTAGTATGCGACGCTTCTGGTCCCTGTATGTGCCCAGTGTGGTTTTGTGGGGGAGCACCTTTCTGGCGGTCTTCAGTGGGCCTTGCGGCGTGTAAGACCCGTCCAATGGTGGGGCTCAGTAGTCGCAAGGCTATGGCGGGGCAGCAGCCTGCACCTCGATTTTTTTTTTTTTTTGGTCGAAGTTCATCAACCGAATTCAAAGACACATCCCACCCACCGATTCTCGCCCTTGCGCTTCGCACGCCCTTACCGATTTACTTCGACATTCCTAAATAGCGCTCTGTTATACCTGTAGCCTCCCCGGCACCAACCGGCCACAATGGCCGCCACACAGATCAAAGTCGTCTTCACGACGCAGAACCTGGACATCCAACTCCCGGAAGAGAAGCGCCAGCTCGTCGTGCCCTCAGGTGCGGCCTCTCCTATTCTTCCCTATCTCTTGATACTTGGCCAATTGAACCCTCTACTGACTCTCCCACAGACATAAAACGCCATGGCCTCTCGCAGATCCTCAACCACGCCTCCATGCTCGACACCTCGCCTCCCGTGCCTTTAGACTTCCTCATAAACGGCACCTTCCTCCGCGACTCTCTCGCCACTCACCTCGAGAAATACGGCATCTCGACCGAAGAGACCGTCACGCTCGACTACGTTCCCAGCCTACTGCCGCCCGTCTACGAAAACTCCTTCCTGCACGAGGACTGGGTGTCCGACGTTGATGTCTCCGGAGAGGGGCCCGATGCGCGGCTGCTCAGCGCGAGCTACGATAAGCTGCTAAGAGTGTGGGACCGCGCCGGGGGGGTGCTTGCCATCTCACCGACTGCAGCGGACGGCGGGCATAGGAGGCGTGTTAACGCGGCCAAGTTCATCTCGCCCTCACGGGTGGCGTCCGCGGGGCTGGACGGGACGGTGCTGGTGTGGGAGTACGCGGAGGCGGGCGGGAATGGGAACCTCAAGCCCATACTGGAGCTCTCGGGCCACGGCGACCAGATCCGGGACATCACCGTGCACAAGCCTAGCGACAAGTTCCTGACGGCCTCATCAGACGGGCGGGTCGGTCTGTGGACGCCTTCGCGCAAGGGCGCGCCACAGGTAGAGGAGCGGCCGACCAAGCGGCCCAAGAGCTCGGTTAGCCTCGCGCAGAGGGGGCCGCTGGCCATGGTCCCTGTGTCCGAGAAGCCCATCACGGGCGCTGTGTTCCACCCTAACGACCCCAGCTTCGCCTATGCCTCGTCCATGGACGGGTCCATCCGTACAGTGGACCTCACCACGGGCAAGATTGTCTCGAGTCTGACGACTATGCACCCCCTCCGGTGTCTGACGCCCCTCACGAATTCGCCGCTGCTCGCTGCTGGGACGACGGCGCGGCACATCACGCTCGTTGATCCACGCGAGTCGGCCGCGTCCACCGCCGTCATGACCCTCCGCGGGCACCTAAACTGGGTTGACTCCGTGGCTGCGAGCCCCACGAGTGAGTACAGTCTCGTCAGCGGGTCATGGGATTCCACCTGCAAGATCTGGGACCTGCGGTCTGTGCGTGCGGGCACGAAGGAGGAGGGTGGCGGGAGGGTGTGTGATGAGGCGGTGTATTCCGTCCCGCGGGAGACGATGAGGGGAGAGAAGGTTAAGGCGGATGGGAATGGCGGGAAGGTGTTGAGGGTGAGGTGGGATGCTGGGTGGGGAATTGTTTCGGGCGGTGAGGACAAGAGGGTGCAGATTAATAGGTTCGAGGAGGCGTAGCGGATGTATTTGGTGAATAGATTTGCATATACCCGTGTTCAAATGTCTCCTTGTCCCCGGTTATGGGCCTACGAGGGAAGCATTGTCGTTCTACGAGTGGTCAACTTGAAGACAAATCCAGAAGAGAAGAAGTATTAGGCCGTTAAAAGAACTAGCGTATGGTACAACCCGTAAAGAAAAGGAGACGCCCAAGAAACAGATCCTCAAACCCAATAAAGGGACCCAATATCGACAAACTCATTCATTTTCCCTATCCCTTCCCCTTGAATCGAAATCACGCAAAAAGAGAACTCCGAAAATGCCAAATGCGGGCAACTCGCTACATCGAAGTGAATAACGAAACTCCTTTTCCCATGGATCTCTCATGAAAACCAACATGGCGGAACAGAAATAGAATCAAAAGACCGGGCGAACGGGAGGAGAAAAAGGAAGAAAGGTTTTTATGGTGGGAAAAGGGAGGGAAACAAATAGGGGCCGAAGAGCCTACTCGCACACCCACTCCGCAAACACGCACCACCTCGCCGTCCGATCCGCCAGCACCAAACCTCTCCAGTTCCCCTTCTCTCCACACTTGATGATCGTCTCCCACGTACCCCCATCCCCGGCAGCCTCCTCTCCACTCCTCGGTCCCCCGACACCCACGCCCTTCGCGTCCTTCCTCATAAGCCGCAGTATCTTGCCACCGGGCGTCTGTATCGCGAGCTTCGCCGGCTTCTTGACCCCCGACGCGGTTGAAGAGGGGTTCGAGCTCGTGTTGGAGGCCGTCATGCTCATCGCTGAGCCGGGGCGCGCGAATGGAACGGGACTAACGTCGCCTGGGTTCGAGGACGGGGTCAGCGCCGACGGCGCTGCGCTAGGGTGTTGCCGCACGGCGAAGACGAAGGTGTTGTTGAGGGCTAGGCGGCGGCACTGCGGCTGCGCGACGTAGATGTCGTGCCGCTGCGCATGCGGCGTCGGATGGCGCGTCACAAATTCGTACTCCGGGTTCTCACCCGTGTGGATGACGGGGAGGGCAAAGGCGAGCGGGTGGGGGATGTCCTTGATGCTGTGCATCAGCCCGCGCTTGCCAGCGTACACCTTCAGAACTCCCTGGCCCTCATCGCCGGGTAATAGGCCCTTGACGGTGTAGCGCTTAACACCATTGAACCACTCCGCCTGCGCAAGCGCCCTCTTCTTCACCGTGTCACCGCTCTCAAGGACATCGCCGTCTAGGTCCTTCGTAAAGGCGCGGACCTCCACCTCCGCTGCGATCTCCACATCGGCCGGCACCGCAAACGTAACGTGCACCATCTCAAGGTCCTCGATGCGCGTTAGGCTCGAGTTATAGTCCATCATCTCAATTCCGTTGCGGAAGAAGGGCGGGCAGGCGCAGGGGAGGTTGAGGAGGATCTCGTGCGCCACGGGCGGGCAGATGTGCTGCTGGGCGTGGTGCTCCGGAATATGCGTCCAGCAGACCTCCATCGGACGGGCGAGGAACCACCAGGGGTCCGCGGCGGAGCTCCCGCTGCCCGAGTACTGCGCGCGCCGGGGGTTAGAAGGTGCTGCAAGGGAGCAGTCCATGATGCGCCATTGGCCATCAACCGCCACAGCGTTCCACCAGTGGTTGGACCGCGGCATGATAGACACCTCGGGGATCTCTCCAGGCGTCTTGAGGTAGCCGCGCACCACCTCGCACTGGATGCCCACCGCGGCGCACATTTCCATCACGAGGACGGCCACCTCTTTCGGACACGCTCTGTTCGTCTGGATGACGCGGCGCGTGTCAATCTCTCCCTCAAACTCCTCCTCCCAGAGTATCTTCTCCGACGCATACGTGAAGATGGCGCGGAGGCGCTGGGCATCGCTCCGGTACGGCCTGCATACGTACGTCGTCGCAAGAGTGATGGCTGTGGTCATGGGTGGAAGGTTGGAGATGAAGCGCGTGTTCTTATCAACCTGGCTCAGGTTGATGTTCTGGTAGTTGATCGGATCGGTGACAGGCATGCCGTCGACGCCCTCATCGCCCTCGGTACTGTCGTATAGCTCGTCAGTAGCGTTAATCGCAGGGTAATCCAGCATCTGCGCCCTCTCCCGCCGTTCTATCCGCTCGTTCCCGCTCAGCGAGTTGGACCGATTCACGTCCCGCCGGACCTGCACCCAGTCGACCGAGTTCCCGAGCCCCATATCGCGTGCCAGATCCTTCCTCTCGTTGCCTCGGCTGCCGAACTGCGGCGTGCTGCGCATGGCGGCTGGGTTTGAGCCGATTGATGTCGGGCCAGTCTTCATCGGGGATGACTGACTCGATGAGTCGCCGCCCGTGGCAAGGTTGCTCCGGCCGCTGGCCACGCCCGTCTTTGCCGACTCAAAGATCTTCTTGAAAATGCTCCGCTTCGGTGCCTTGGGCTGGACTAGGCCCCCAACGTTCATGCTGTCGTCGTGGAACGCGACCTGTGACTGTGGCCGCTGCGGGACCGAGGCGTGGCTGCTGTGGTATGTCACTCCCGTAAAGGGGCTATCTGGCCGCTCCAAGTCCGGCTCTCGCGTACCAAGGGCACTCTGAGCACGCTCCCTCTTCCTTGCGTAGCTACCAGCGCTTGTCGCGCTGATGGCACCCGCCGACGATCCACTCATTAAACTCCGGTCGGTGGTCTGGGTCGTGTTCGTCGCGGTGCTTCTGGTCGCGGAAGATGAGTTCGTTGAATTTGTTTTTGTGGTGAATGTCCGCCCGAGGACTTCGCGACCAACCTCGTAAGCTGACTTCCTATTTCTTAATTTCCTCTCGGGTATCACCGGTCCCGGGCCGTTCATGTCCCTGGCGGCCGCGCCCATGGACGACTTAGGTCGTTCAAAAGGGGCGTTCTTAGGCGGGGGTGGCGGGGGCTCGTCTTCCTGGCCTGTGGTAACGCTCGAGCTCTGACCGTGTAGTTGCCGCAACTGTTTCTCCATCCTGTCCACGTAGTTGCTCAGTTCAGGCAAGGGGTGGTCCTTTCCCCCTCGTCCATCTTGGTAGGAAGGGTCTTGGGATGATTCGCCGCTATAAGTCTCGTATCCCTCGTCCGCGTGCGGATACCCGACCATTGTGTGCGGTCGAGGCGCTTGCGTCCTCTTACGAGATTGCCGAGACACCATGTCGAAACTTTCGGGTGACCATGGATCAATGGGCGTTTCGGGAGCGTTGTTGTTCTCCGCCGGCATGCCGAGTGCATCTAGCTGCTCCATCACTCCGTCCATGGCCTCACGGAGGGGTGATGGTGTCATGTGGCTTCCAGAAGGCGAGGGTGGAATTGGCGACGCAGCTCGGGGCGTCTGCAGCTGGTGCCTGGAAGTCGGGGGGGCATGGTAGCCGCCGGCAGGCGCCTGGGAGGGATCATAGGACGCTGTAGACCCGTTGCGAGAAAGATGTGGAGGAACATCGTGTGGGCCATAGGACGCGGTGGAGCCATGACGGGAAAGTTGGGGATGGAAAGGCTCGTAAGAAGCGTTGGATTCTTGTCTCCCCAAGGCTGGGCTGGGCTGGTACCGGTAGTCGAAGGACGCGTTCGAACCGTGACGAGGCGTACTTGGCGGCGGGTTGAAGGACGCAGCAGATCCTTGGCGGGCAACATGACGATGAGGGGGCGGTGGTGGCGGTGGTGGTGAGTCTCGCGTATGGAAATTTTGGGACACCGGAGGCTGGCGCTGATAAGGGGTGAAAGAAGGCGCTGGCGAGACGGCTCTGGAGAAGTTGTGTGGTAGTGGAGCGGGAGACACCGCCCTGGTCGGGTAACCATGGGTCGGTGGTGCTGGAGACGGTACGCTGGGTACGAAGTTATGCGGCGCCGGCGCCGGGGATGGCGCCCGCGAATATGTGTGGGGCGGCGGTGCGGGAGATGGGGCCCTTGAATAAGCCTGAGGCGGGATGGGTGAAGCTCCTCTTGCAGGGTACGCATGTGGAGGCGGCGCGGGTGACGGGGCCCGGTATGGGTCATAGGAGTTCACCGGCGGCGCGGGTGAAGGCCCCCTATACGAATCGTAGAACTTGGTGGGCGGTGCAGGTGAGGGAGCTCTGTACGAATCGTAAGATTTCGGTGGTGGTGGGGCCGGCGAGGCAGCGCGTTGTATCCTCTGGCGTGGCTCCTGTGAGACAGAGTTGGACGAGCCTTCCCTCGAACGGGCGGCGTTCGGATGGAACGTCTCGGGTTGCTTCGCGGTGGTGTAATGCGGCGCCTTGGCGTACGCTTCGAACGGCTTCCGGAACGACTTCGCCTTCGGGGGTGTGTCCTTGGGGCTCGACGTATTGCTGGGTAAGGGGCTAACGGAGCGGCTCATGGGGCGGAAGTCCTCGGGCAGCACCTGAACGAAGTTGGAGGGGAAGACGCCGACGGTCCTCCTGTCACGATATAGCCTCCCTGTCCACCACGAGCCGTCGCCAGCATTGAGACACTCGATCAGATCGCCCTCTATGAACCCCAGATCACGTTTTGTCTAATGCCCGTGTTAGCTATTCTGCTGCCACTGCTCTCTTCACTGAGATGCCTTATATACCTCTCCTCCCCAGGAGTATACGGCTCTGCACCAACACGGAAACCGCGTTGGTAGAGGCGGCGGCGCTAATGACATGGTGAATATGTTCTTTGTGTGTGATAAAAGACAGCGCCTGCAAAGGCGCGAGAAGACACGAGCGGCTCAGGGTGCTGGTGGCGAAGGGAACGGTGATGGCCCTCCTCTGGCTTAGATTACGGCCAGCTTTTCGTCTGCGGGAGCTACCCAGGGCATGAGCTTCGCCGTCGCAAACTCTGGACCTCGCGTGATAAATCTTCCGGCGGTAGCAGAATCGGCGGGCCTCGAGCGTCTGGCGGTCGAGAAGTCGGTGTGTGTGTTGGGCGAGAATTTCAGGCAGCGCGGCGTTGAAGTTGTTAAAACGGGGTCCCTTCCCGGAGTTCCCTTGGCCGAGAAAGATGTTTCGATTGGGAGGTTTGCTTCGGGGAGCAAAGATTGGCCCTAGCTGCGGAGATATTGTCATCGACAAGGTGGGAGGCGTAGGTGGTTGTGGGCTGGGCAGTCGTCGGGAACGGATACCTCGCGCTTTCAGGTGGTCGGCGGGGCAACCAGAGAGGGCGTTGGTGTCAGCGCTCAGAGTATTTTTATCGGGACCCGCCCACCTTTGTCTCGTCTCGAGACCGGGCAGCCGCGTGGAAACTCGCAAAGGACGGAACCATTCTGAAACTTTGTAGTATTAAAGGCGGCTGCACACTATCATCATATCCGCGTTCCATCAGATCATGGCATCTAAGTATTGAACCCCCGGATTCATGGGGCTCACTTTTCCTCCGTTGCGGACTGACAAGCTCGGAGGGGTCACATCTTGACCAGCCGCAAGGTACAAGATCGCCCTCGCCAAGCCTCACAGGTCGTGATGTGGACTCGTATTCAAGCCCACAAAGGCAAGGGAGTCGTTGACGAGGACGCCTCTGTTGCGTTCGCCAGTTGGGCTTCTTCCAATTAATGCAGCACTTGTTTCATCTCGCGCTGGATTGTTGCCATCTCGCGGGCGTCCCAAATTCTGATGTACCGCCTCCACGGAGCTCCAACACAATCACCATAGAACTGGTTTTCCAAGTCCACTGCATGTGTTTCTTAAAATATCGCCTGTCCACTGTCTGCTCAACTGAATCCCGTCATGGCAAAGCCCAGCTACCCACGATGGGCCTGCCACGACGGACCCAGAGCCAAATCTCCACAACGACGAGCAGTTTTCCCAATGCGGACAAAAGTAAACAAAGAGCTGCCCTGAGCTTTTCTCAGCGAACACACCCCCCGCTACCTGGCCGGCCCACCAAACGCCGCCCAGCGGCCCGTCACCGCCCCTGGCTCGCCGGTGGACCCCTGGAAGCTTTCCCTAAGCGGAAACCCGACCAGCCCCGATTCGGCAACTTGGCTGCTTCCAGGCCAACCGCGGGGCCGGGAGTTTGATTAAACATCGTAATGCGACGGCTTGCACAAGAGCTGAAGCGACAAATACCAGCGCTCGTCCGACCTGCCCGCGGCCACCTCTGCGACCAACTCCACGACCATCATCAACTCCTGCTGCACTCCCATCCCACATCGGAAAAGGACGCCTCGCTTGCTGGTCCTCCTCGTCTGGCTGTTGGCTCATCCCGAGACTTTATTGTCGTCTATCCTCAGACATTGTCTCTCGATTGAGTCCCATAACAGCGCTCCGGGGACCAGCTACTTCAGCGACTTGTTTACCTCCGGATTCCCCGCTCTCAGGGCCTTCGAACAATCCACGGCGCATTGCTTGTGCGGGACGCATCGAGCGACGGCCACCCAGGCAACATGGCGGAAGAAGATGTTGCCTCCCGGTACCAGGTGCTAGAGGAGCTCGGCCGTGAGTGTCGCCTCCGAACATGTGAGGCCTGGGACGTTGTACTAACGGACGACTCTAGGGGGGAGCTTCGGCGTCGTCTACAAGGGCATTGAGAAGGCGACGGGCGAGACCGTCGCGATAAAACATGTGAGCTCACGATACGTCTTGATGCACAGGAGCGACAGCTAATCTGGCACAGATCGACCTCGAATCGAGCGACGATGACATCCAGGAGATACAGGGAGAGATCTCCGTCCTCAGCACATGCGCCAGCACCTTTGTGACCCAGTACAAGGGATGCTTCCTCCGCGGCCACAAGCTATGGATCATCATGGAATATCTCGGCGGCGGCTCTTGCCTGGATCTGGTATGCCCCAGTGCATCCGTCTCCCTCCGCGATCAACCCACTGACAAAAAAAAAAAACCAGCTTAAACCCGCAAACTTCCCCGAATCCCACATCGCCATCGTCTGCCGCGAGCTCCTCCGCGGCCTCGACTACCTCCACTCCGAGGGCAAGATCCACCGCGACATCAAGGCCGCCAACGTGCTCCTCTCCGACGCCGGCAAGGTCAAGCTGGCCGACTTTGGCGTAGCCGCCCAGCTCACCAACATCAAGTCCCAGCGCAACACCTTCGTCGGAACGCCCTTCTGGATGGCACCGGAGGTCATCCAGCAGGATGGCTACAGCTTCAAGGCCGACATCTGGTCGCTGGCCATCACCGCCATGGAGATGGCCAACGGCGAACCACCCCTCGCACACATCCACCCTATGAAGGTCCTCTTCCACATCCCCAAGAACGACCCGCCCAGGCTTGAAGGCAACTTCAGCAAGGACTTCCGCGACTTCATCGCCCAGTGTCTCGTCAAGGATCCCGAACGCCGCCCTACAGCCAAGGACCTGCTCCGCCACCGTTTCATCCGATCGGCTGGCAAGATCGAAGCCCTCCAGGAACTGATTGCCCGCCGGCAGCAGTGGGACGTTAGCCAGGACCGCAAGTCCCACCCGGTCTTCTACCAGGAGACCCTGCAGACGATATCACCCAAGGATGAGTCCGACGAGTGGACGTTTGATACCGTCAAATCTGTGGCTCCCAAACGGCCGACAGTCGTCAGGTCGAGGAAACCGTCCTCGATATTCGCCACGGAGGAAGCCATGCGCAGGCTAGACGTCGAGGACGGGCCCCTACGGCCTTCTACCCCGGTATCAGGAACCGTCCGGCGGTCCACCGTCCGGCGACAGCCGTCCCTTATGGCCGCAAACCAGTCCCCACAAAGCACCGGCTCCGTCATCCGGCGCCAACCATCCGCCTATCTCTCGCACAACAACTCCCCCTCCAGCGGCTCTGTCCGCCGCCTGCCCTCCTCCGCCCAGCCCAAGCCCCAAAACGGCTCGGTCCGCCTGAACGTCCCGAAGCGACCACTGCAGCCCGACATGTCCTTCGGCAACTCGGGCTCTGGCATGCGGCTCTTCCGCCGCGTTCCGTCCGACGGCTCCACAACCGGCCAGATCGGCGGCCTCTCCACTTCCCCGGACTCCACATACTTTGACGAGAACCGCCCGCCGCAGGCAGCCACTCCCGTCGAGGCGTCCAGCAAGGAGGCGCTCCTAGGCCGGCGTCTCTATGCCAAGGCTCTCGACCCGACATTGACGGAGCTGCATGCTCAGACATCTGCGATGGCAAAGCGCGAGGCACTGGGAAAGCTTTCAGACGCATTCTCACTGCTTGACGCGGTGGATCCGGAGGGGGCGTATCACCTCGTACAAAACCTTGTCTCGAACATGGCGCAAGATGGGAGGCTTAACTCGACCTTCCTGGGGCAGGTAGCCTCCAAGGGTGCCTCGGCGGGGACGCCTCAGGGTACCGTCCTTACCAAGAACGCCCCAGCCCCAGCCCCAGCGCAGCCCCCTAGTCCCACGAAGCTGGTGCTTGCGTCGAACAACCCGCACCTGAAGAGCCACCGGCGGAGGCAGGAAGCGGCGACGCCCGAGCCCGAGGCGGAGAAGGAGAAAGAGGAGGCGAAGTATCCAGGGAGAGATGCGGTACCAGGGATGGAGCACTGCCGGCAGCTCTCAGATGTGCTCTATAGTAGGTGGATGGAGGGGCTGCGCGTGAGATGGCCAGCCGTGTAAGAGGAGATTGATTTTGAAAGTCGCGTTCCGAGACCCACGAGGACGGAACGCATTGCATTGCATTGAATTGGCTTTTAGCATGGCATAGATGGATAGCCTCCATGGCATCTAGACTTGGCATTACGCATTCTGCATCACAAGACGGCGGAAAGTTGGGAGACTCGCTCCCCTCGAAGAGTTTCGGGTGGGGGCAAGAGAAGTGCTGATGATTTATGAGTGGTTTTGGAGGTGTTTCGATGGGTAGGTATGCGTTGGTTTTTGTTGGTCATTTCTGGAGGGAGAGGAGGACTGGCTGGATAATGTAGGTTTTGCAATGGGTGTAATAAATACAACTAGATTAGTTCACACCTTGTCCTTTGCACACTTTCCAACCATGACCTCGTTCGCCGGAAACCGCTGACAGGAGTAAGCTCCTACACTTCACCCCTCTTCCGCCTTAATCCCGCTCGTTCTCCACGCGACGAATTCCTCCGTGAGGATATCACCGTGCCCCATCTCTGTCACTCGGAAAACCTCGATGGCAGGACTCCCTGCCTGTCTTCGTATCCTCCAGATGCCCTCGCCCGTTATGGTCTTCCGCAGGACTGTTCCTGTTAGCTACCATTGTCTCTCCTCCGTGATTCCCACCCTGTTCGAGGACGGAACAGAGTGCTCAACGTGGGCGAAAGCGGAAGACACCTACACTGAAGAAAGTCCACCGCAAAATCAACACAAACATCGGCCTCCCAATTCCTAGGTCTCACCCCGGGAAGCTCCGCCGTATGCAGCTCCTTCACGGACTCCAGCATCCCGTCCCGGCTCCGGAACCCCACCATGATGCGCGACACGCCGATGAGGTACGACTGCGCCCAGAACTTGAGCAGCTTGGCGTGGAAGAAGTCGATGTCGCGGTCGGAGCGCGGAGTCACGCTGGTCTTCAGCTCGACCCAATCGGCCGGAATATTTGGGTCTTTGGGCTTGGAACCCCAGACTTTGTCCCCGTTAGCTCTTATCACCTCGGATATGGCAGAAGCGTTGGGGTCGATGAAGTGAAGAATGACCGAGGATGTTAAGCAGGCGAGGGGATGTCTTACGAGCGTCGATCTCTCCGGCTAGACAGACCTTCGTCGGCCCCATGTTGGCGGTCACGATGGAGCAGTACTGCGCCTTGTTGCTCACCCTCTCCGTCGCCCGCGCCTCGATTTCGGAGCGGGAGACCTCGCCCCAGGGCCGTGGAATCGTGCAAAGGGTCTCGAATTTGTAGCCTCGATAAAAGTAAGCCTAGAGGTCCTAGGATAATCAAGGGGACTGGTGACATACCCCAGAAGGACATCTGATCCGACGTGAACCGGCCCGGGCGCCTCTCGCTTTCTTGCTTCCGCCGACTCTCAACCTTGTACTCGTGATTCTCTTCTATGAAGCTGACATAGAGTCAGCATCCACTTTACCCTGGAACGTATATGTGACCGGAGGGCTTACATAGAATCCTTTCGAGGTTTATGGCGTTAGCAGAGCAGGTTACAGAGAGGGGGCTACCGTACTTGGAATAGCGTGGCGTTCATCTCGAAGCTGCCAGGGTCAGCAAGAGACAACGGTATAGAAGCCAATCTCAACTCACCCGTCCCGACTTTCAAACGGTGCCGTCAGAATCTACTACAATCAGCACTAGCACACCACAGCACCGAGCAACAGGACCACCCACCTTGGTCATCATCCCCCTCCACGTAACGATGCCAACATCCACCTTCCCATTCACCTTTTCATACTCCACAATGCTTTTCAACAAGCTAACGAGGTGCTCATCCTGCGAGTCATCATGCTTGTCAAAGGTCTCGAAACCCCGCGAAAGGTCCACTCCGACATCTAGTGGATGGTGGTAGTACCATCGCAGGCTCGAGTCGTCGTGCCTGTAGGCGTGGTTGTCATCGTAGGAGAAGCATGTGAATTCCTACGGTTCCCAAATTTCAGCTTCACGGTGCTAGGAGCAAGCTTGGGGACGTTGATACCTTTGGGCGGGTAACGAGGCGACGCCCGCCGTTAGGCGGATATCCCCGGGTCCGAATGTGATACCGTGCCGTCATTCCTAGCGCCCAAAGAATACCACGTTCACGGTACTATATCGCTTTTCCCAAAGGGTTGAGGCTCTCAGTGGATGGATGGTGGACATGTGGGGTCCATGAAGCTTGTAAGCTCCGATGGTAGGAGACGTTCTGGGGACTACGATCACGTGGAATGTCCCGTGTCGCCTTTAGACCCTCGGAACTCACTTCCCTTGCCATACGAGACCCCTCTAAACCGCGCATGCCGCTTAAATGTCATAGACAGAGACTTATACCGTCAAACCGCGCATGCCGCTTAGATGTCATAGACGGAGACTCATACCGTCAAAAGCTGCGTCAATTTGCCTCTCTGCTCTGCTGGCGCCGGTGCCGGTGCCGGATAGCGAAACATCACGACCGCAAGAGCGACACTAACATGCATAAAACAAAGTATCAATGAATGCATCTTGTTGGTATCTAATGTTACACCAAACGAAATAAATGACCTCCACCGAAGGGCCCAAACAGTGGCGCATCGAGAGCACCCGTAAATATACACTAACTCCCGGTGCGGACAGGCTTTTCTAGGCCCAAAACCTCCAGAAAGGACAAACCCCGAGCCAAGAGGAGGCGGCATGCCATCACCCGGAGGCTTTCGGAGATGTCCAGATCGAAAGGCCGCCAAACCCGTCGACTAGTAATACCGCCCCTGCTGTTCATGCTGAAGAAATTCGAACCGCAGTTCGTCAACGCGTATTCGGGAACAACTGCCAACCAAAGAATAGAAGAGTCAAGAAGGAAAAATGGACGCCTGTAACACCGCTGGCCCATGCTGTGGAGATGCCTCCTTCTCCCATGACATCAAAGCACCTCGACAGAAAAGTAAAGTTCCAGTCCCATGTCCACATTAATCTGGTCGTATCCTATGCTGTATGTGTTACTATGCGCTTGGTTATGTGGAAGCCCGTGTTCTCTCAGATCGCAATCGTCTTCATCGTGCCCTCATCAACTGCGGACATCTTCCCGTTCAGCTTGCTGGGGATGATGGGCGCCGCATTTTCCTTGCCCTTGCCTGTTGAGGGTTTAGATCCCGGTTCGCTGTCCTCGCTCGGGCGCGGCGTCTCGACCTCGACTAGTTTCGGGGGCTTCAGATTCTCCGTTTCGATCGAAGGGCCCTCTTCGCTGACGATCGACAGGGGTGTTAACTTCCCGTTACCGGCACCGTGGGGACTCGCAAGCGGTGACCGACCGGTATGCCGCTGCGTCTGCCGTCCTCGGGCGTTGGTGGGTGGCTCCACGGGGCTTGCGTAGGGAGATGCTGTGGGTGACGCAGACCCTGTAGGGCTAGGAACTCCAGACCTGCGCTTCCCTGCTCGGCGGCCGTGCTTTTGGTCTACTCTCCACCGCAATATATCAAAGTAGGCAGGCTCTACCCGAGCTTGCTTGAATTCCCTCAGCTTCAGCTCGAGGGTGTCCTCGTCGACATACCATCGCCCGCTGTTCATATCATCCGCGACAATGGCGAGGAAGGCGGCCCACGAGCGTGCCACGACGTATTTTGTGTCGTAGTCGCGGCCGAAGAGGATGACCTGGCCCCAGTTTCCAGCTGGACCCGGGGCGAGATCAACAGCTAGGTTGTTGCCGCCCCAGTCTCGAGCAAGAGGTATCCAGGCCGGATGCGAATATACCCTCCGTACCGCATTTGGTGGGAAGCAGTTCTGGCGCTTCAGGAGGCCCTGCTTCCACGAGCCGGGGTTCGTCGGCGCCGGAGGAGCAGAGCGCGAGGACGACGCCTCGCCATTACTGCTGCCACTTCCGGTACTAGTGCGATCCGTCGACGTCTTCGCTGGCGCGGGAGACTTTGGTAATGAGGCGTCATACAAGAGTTCCTGGTTAACCTTGCGCCAGTTCTCCCATTCCTGCACAATTTCCTCGCAGTCGAGCAGCATGGAGCTGAAGATTATGCCCGTTGGCATCCCGCCGCGCTCTTGGCCATCATGTATCATGAGGGACTCCCTCACATCCGGGGGCAGCGAGCAGTCCAGCATATGCTCTAGTTCGTTCAGGTCGTTCGAGGTGGCACCTTCACATAACTGATCATGGAGTTCGGGATAGTTCTCTTCCGCCCAAGCATCGATCCGCTTCCACGAATGTTTCGGAGGTGGCGGGGGCGGGAGACCGTCTTGAAAAGAATGCATTTGCATATCCCCTGGCGCCTGCCCCTGGACTTCAAATCCATCTTGGTTCAGCGCCTGTGCGCCAGAAGATCGCATACCTGGGGAGTAGGGGCTCTGGGCAGGACTCGTCGGCATGTACGGTGACGAGGAGCCGTTCTGATCGTGGCTGTTCGATCGTCGCGATCCATCGTCTCGATACGGCGAGGTGACGTCAGCTCGGGAATCGGACGACACTGAGGTCAGAATGCTATTCCGGCCGTTGAGGGGCACGTGGCGGCCGGAGCGGTATGGAGAGTCGAAATCGGAGTCTGGAGAAAAAGGTGTCAGCTGGCGCTGGTGGGGGCGTTTGCAGTCGGCATTCCAGCAACTTACGTCTGTCGTTGCTGGTCATGGTATGCCACATGGAGCGCAACGCAGCCCCCAATCCTAATCTGTGGGTTCAATCTGGTCAGCGGGACGGATTATCACGGCACTAGCGGTGCCGCTGTGCAACGGCCCAGCAGCAGATCAAACTCACGATGCCATGGTGGGCAGGTGTCCGGTCACTTGCGGCCTGACGTTACTTGATCGCTAGCTCGAGGTCGGCGCTGACCGGCAGTTACGTCACTCGGCGACGATGATGGCGAGGGGTTGGCGTTGAAAATCGAGCAGTGGGCTAAAAGACGGGAAAGGCGTCGTCAATCTATCGGCACCGGGGCGTCCCTGGTGTTCCGCTTTCCGTCACTTTATCTAAGGAATGCCCCGAGTCGAATATGGCCGCTTAACGGGAGTAACGACTAAAGGCAAAGAGTCGAATTGTCGTCAAATCGTCGGTGTATTACAATTAGAGTTCTGGGGAGAAAGAAAAGAGGGACGTCCGGCGATGAAACGAGTGAAGAGTCGATTGAGTTTGCTGCTGCTGCTGCCGTTGGCTACGAGGTCCGTCGCTTTTTGGGGTTGTTATCACGGGTAGCTCCTTCCTCCAGCGAGCGCTCAAGCCGTTGACTGAGATAATAGAATGTGAGAAAATGAGCGGAAGGGGGTGGCGTCGATTCTGTGCCAAGAAGGGAAATCGAGTCGCGCCGAGGCCAAAGGAATGAAATCGGTGGGTTGGTCACAGGTCGGATGGCTGGAGGGAAACGAGGGACGAGGCACCTGGCAGAGCTGGTGATGCAAGGTGCAAAAGCTCCCGAGATGCGGTGTTTCGCAGCAGTGTTTGATTTTTAATGGCCCAAAGAGAAAGGCGTCCCGATGCGGCGTCGCTGCGACGAGGGTCCAGTGCCTCTGAGGCAGCCTCCTTTTACCCCCGTAATTTGAGTTGAGGGGGATGGATGATACCTCAATCAGAGACCAGACCTGCCAAAAGCATGGTGGGGGGTTTCATGAATACGAGCGAATCCAAGCCGCCCGCTGCAAAATACAAACTCGGATTCGGGCGGTGGGGTCACCGGGCAATGAGAGCTGGACCCCCAATTATGGAGACAAGGCACGCCATTTAATACGCCGAGACCGCCCCTCTCCAGCCCGATCGATCATGAGCTCGATGGGCATGCTGGGCCAAGGGGCGCCGGTGCTTGGGCGCTAGCCAATGAGGCTGCCTCACACAAGGTCGGAACAGGGGGTGGCACAGGGGATGTGGCACCTTGTTGCGATAGCGCGTCTAGCAACACTAGAGGTACCAGCAAGATCCCCACCAGCGGATCCCCCAAGTCGGAAACCCGGAACTCTGCCGAGAAGAAGACGGTGTCTGGGCGAATGAATGATATGTGAGCTCGTGCGGAATCGACAGCGAAGGGTGAGAGGCAACCTCAGGGAGCAAGCGTTCTGTACCATAGAGCTGCCAGAATTGGTACTGATTCCCTGTTTTTCTCGGGATGCGGCCGTCTGTCCAATCTCGGACGTGTCTAGGCCCTGCCTACACGGTACGGGGAAACAGTGCAACCTGCAATAAAGTTGAGATGAAGCCAGGGCTCGACTCCACAAGCGTGACTCCTGACAGCTGGGCGATACCCACTTGACAGACCGCCCTGAACGCCAGCGCCCACTATCAGCCGAGATTGCAAAGGTACCTTCCCCAGCCCACTCCCATAGCGCGGGTACACCGGTCTGCTGGATCAGGTCGGGCCCCATCTGGGCTTTTTCCCCCTGCAGACGATTCCTTCATTAACCTGTCCGTTGGCGTCTCCCGATTGCAAATTTCTTCAATCTTGGCGCTGGGCTCCCTCGGAGCAAAACTCCAGTACTGGAATATGCCCGAGGGCCAGAAAAGCTTGACTGCGGGAGGGGGAGCGCCAAGGGGCAAAAGCCAGGGCAACCCCATGGTCCTGCAGATGCGGGTGCGGCGCTCCCGTGCTGGTGTCGCATGTCCAGCAGTGCAACTCGTCGCACGGCAGTCGCCCAATCTCCGGGGATCACAGACGCCACGACTTTGCGATTTATCTGCAGAGCAATATGGCAAAGCGACTGCCACGTTTCAAGGGTGGATGCTTGCTCGGGGGCCCTTCTGAAACACGCAATTAAGTGGCCACCCCCGAAATGAGACATTGCGGGACCCTGCGTGCTGACTTTGCTGTGGGATACAAAAAAAAGCGCGCGAGAGGCCCTGTCAATAGTCCATTCTGTTGTGTTAATCTTGAAGTAGGACGCGCCGTCACTCTTCGGCACAACAGCCAACATCAAATTTGTTATCACACTCATCTATGGTGGACCTACCACGAGGTTCCCGTCTTCCCCGGGTCGTGGAACGCACTCGGGGCTGTGCCACCGGAGATAGAGAACCGATTTGGCGACCACGGGCGCTTAATACAATGGCGATAGCTGATATCTCGTGATTGAAGATTGAGATGCAGCATCCTCCCATAGACAGCACTGACGGGGAACCTAATAGATTAATGGTTCCAGTCACCACATCTATGTTATTGATATCTCTGACCCAGAGTTCCTATCCGAGGGCGTATCAACAGTAAAGCACCCCAACGTGGAATGAGACGATTGGACTGTCTTGAGCTATCTGTATAATGGAGCCGTCCCGGCAACTGAGGCACCCCCGTTTGCTTGGGTTTGCTCGAGAAGCGCAGTCTACTTGGCCGGAAATGGACCTATTCGTATTGCATGAATTGCAATACTACGCCGCCGGACTCGGCGGTAATTTTAGGACAAATTCTGATAGATCAAGGCCTGACAGGGATACGAGGCCTTACGTTTGGTATCGCTGCATCGATGCCTCTGGCGTCAAGATTTCCCCCCTGCAGATGAGCTTCATCTGCCGGATCTTCTCTGAGGATTATGTCATATATTTGCGCCTCGCTCTGCGCCACAGCGGGCGTCGGGCGCAATCTAAACGCCGACACGGGACGGAATGCACTTTTTCCGCGTTTTGGCAAATCCACATGTAAGTCGGGGACAGACCAGCCGGCGACGCCAATTTTCCTCTCTGTCCTGGCCGCTGCCACCACCAGACGAAACCCCGCCGCGCCTATGAATTCATGATAGCGCAACCAGAGACGCTCATCGCTTCCCCTGGGCCTTCCAGGCTTGCTCGCCTCCGTATTGCGCCCTCGCCCGACCCTTCCGAGACTCCGTTCCCATCGCGTTGCCGCCCACACAACCTGCGGTTCGCGGGCCTTCACGATGGGACTGATAACGGAAGCGACGGCCGTCCTGGCCCCGATCTTCATAGTCCTGTCGCCGATAATCTCCTATAGCGACCAGGCGATATCGATGCACCGCAAGAAGACGAGCGCGGGCTTCTCCCTCGACATTCCCCTAATTATGCTGGTCGCCTCGCTATTAAAGTTCGCTCCGCCCTCCCTGACGGTCCGAATCCGTAGTATCTGGGGAAACGCCGCAAGCTAACGCCTGATAATGCACCGGTAACAGGATCTTTTACTGGCCCGGCGCACGCTTCGACTCGAGCCTCCTCATCCAGGCGATAATCATGGTGTTCATGCAAGTTGCTCTGCTCAAGATCGCTCTGGACCACCGTCCGCCGCCGAGCACGAAGGGCGGAGACGGCGCTGTCCCTTTTGCGGGGGCGAATGAACCAGCATGGATGTCCGCGAGGCCGTATAACTTCTGGCAATGGCGGTCCCACAAGCCGTGAGTTCTCCCAAGCGCACCTCTGTTTCTCTTGACCACGCACCGACAAAAGCGGGGAATAGATACTGGCATTGCCTCCTCTACTTCATCGGCGGACTGGTCGTGCTCGAGTTCCTCTTATCACCGTGGCGGTCCGTCTACATGTCGTACTCCTCGCTTCTAGGCTACATCGGACTCGGCGTCGAGGCGATCCTTCCCATCCCGCAGATACTCGCCAACGCCCGGGCGCAGTCCTGCCGGGGCTTCCGGGTGTCAGTGCTCGCGAGTTGGTTGGGCGGCGACAGCATGAAGATGTTCTGGTTCTTCACCACCACAACTACGATCCCGCTCGCGTTCAAGTTATCGGGCATGTTCCAGGCTTCCTGTGATGCCTTCCTCGGCGTGCAGTACCTGATGTATGGTGAAGGCCCTGTGGAGGCGGTGAAGGACCATCCGATCGAGATGTACGCCGGAGACATCGGCGGGGCGAGACTCGCCAAGGTGTCGTCGAGAGACTACGGAGTGCCGCCAACGGAAAGGTGTACGCCGGAGACATAGAGGGAAGGCGTGGAGTACATGGGATTATGACATATCATGAGAGTAGGGGGTTGGATATAGCTATAATGTGCGTTTCAGCGAATATACGTAGATTTAATAATGAAGCCATTAAAAACTGCTAGGATGACAGAAAAGCTCCCCTGGTGACAGCATCTCGATCATCACGATGGACAGTTGGGCAGGGTTGGATGCCAATATTTGAATGCAGGGGTCTCAAGTCAACACCCTTATCCTCGAGAGAAGAGCTGAGTTGCCTTGCTGCCTAGTCTGGGGAAGAATGGACGCTTGAGTTGGCGCGTGCGTGTGACCCTTGAAGCCGAGGAGAGCGATGTTAGCAACTGTTAGCAGGGACTTGGGCGCTATTCCTCGGCCGGGCGGCTCCCGCGCTAGCCTTCTTTTGAACACTCAGTAAATTGATAAAAGTATACAACCACGCGCGCAGATTCCGTCGCGCTCATTATATTTATAAAATATTTCTGATATTATGGCAAGGTGAGGGTGGGAAGTCTGGACGCAAGGTACCATCCACCACTGGTTCACCCTCCATCACTGGAAGGAGCGATCTGTGAGGCAACCTCCGCCCAGCCCCCCCATTTTCGACTCAACCCCCCCTCCACCACATGGCCTCCCCACCTCCCCAGGAGCCATCCTCCAACTTCATCTGTACATGCATTGTAATGAATGCCTGAACTGGCTCGCTCATTTGTGTTTCCTCCAGTCGAGTCTCAGTGGGTACCACCAGGCCATCTCTCGCCCGGGCTCATCGAGTCGACTTACACGGCCTAGCATCACCACCACCTCACACGCTCTGGACTCTCAAGTCAACATCAAGCCCCATACTACGCTCCTGCACTTTTAAGGGTTCCAGGGCGCCAATAATTGTCGATCCCGGGTCCTGAGGCAGGCTCACCAAGGCTAGCGACCTCTCTTCCACTGACAAGATCTCAAACGGCATCCACTTCAACGACAGGGGAGGAGGCTGACACTTGCCTGGCTGCTTGAGTGCGACAACGCTGGATCTCGACATTCCTAAACCAGTTTCCCCTTTTCTCGCAAAGTCTTTACCTCACCCACGACACTTATCTCCCACAACTTGGCCTCTGGTGGAGCACCCTCGACTCGTTCCACCAACAATCACGCATCTCAGCTCTCGACCGAAGCCGAGATCCCAACGCCTAACGGTACTCACATCATTGATGCAAGCGGTCTCTTGCCTTCCTTCACTAATCCACCACTCCACTAAGGTAAGCAGTAACCTCTTCGCCGTGCCATGCGCAACTCCCCAAGTAATAGGCCTCCGGACACCACATAGTGATTGAAACGGAAGGGTCGATCCAACACCTCGTTCCTTCCCTTTTATTCACTAGTATGGTCTTTTACATCATCTTTCCCTCGGCACTTGCCCACTCGCTTGACATACCCTCTTTCCTTTCCACAACTAAGCCCACCCTACACTTCCCATTCCTCAACTCTTCACTCCCCTCAACTCACATCTTTTTTCCTGCCTCATATTCGTTCAGTATCTACTGACACTCCACCGATACAGAAACAAGTCATCATGGCGCCTTCCAACTCCAAGACCAACTTCAAGTCCTTCGAGGTACAGGCTCGCCTCCTCCGGGCCATCGTCGCCGCCCATCCGGAAGTCAAATGGAACTACAAGGGTAAGCCGTCTCTCCTCAATTCTCCTTATCTTTTCCTACCTCTTCTTTGCCGCACTCCATACCACTTCCCCGCAACGGAACAAGCGTGCTTGTGTCCTTCCGCACCGTAGATAGTTAGTCGCTACTGCATCTTTACCTGGACACGCGGATTCTGATATTCCGGCCCCAGAGATTCGGAACTGCTATGGCTCGGACCTGACAGACAACATCTTGGGCCACCGGATGCGCCATATCCGCACCCAGGCCGCCATCATCCGCAGGGGTCTGGACGCCGGTTTCGACCCAAAGAACATGGGCGTGGCGGACAATGAGTTCCCTAAGGATCAAAACAAGATTGACCCCGGTACGCGTTTGGTTCACGTGGATTTCTTTCATAGAGTACAAGAAGCACGATATCACACAAGTTGTAGTATCGCTAATGCCTTCCTAGACATCTGCAAGTACTTTGGGGATTCGACGCCGGACGGCATTCAGTTCCAATTCCGTAGCATCAAGAAAGATGCACAGAGTCTCAAGGCCGCTGCTGACGGCGGAGAGGACCCGTCGACCGCCTTGAACTTCACAGCAGGCACTCCGTCGTCTAAGCGGTCCCCTACCAAGTCCACTCCTGGCACCGCTCGCTCGACGGCTACGATCAAGTCCACTGGTGGCAAGAAGCGAAAGACCCCGATCAAGCTCGAGCCTAGCGAGGGTGAAACGTCCGAAGAGGTTGATTATAAGGCACGCGACCTCACACCTACCCCGGCTCCCCGACCTGCAAAACGCGCCAGGAACACAGCCGTGGACCTCACGTCTGAGAGCGACGAGAGTGCCTCCACGCCCGCCGACATCCACAATAGCATCACTTCGTCGCTCGTTACGGAGGAATCCAAGTCCGTTGCCCCCCAGTCTCAATCGTTCTACGAGGACAGCTTTGTGTCAGGGGTCGGAATGAACGATGTTCTGTTGAGTTCCGATCCGATGGAGAGCTTCTACCCTGTCGGCGAGATTTGATCGTCTCGATCCGATCGCGATGTACAATAAACGTTTGCGCCTGTTTCTTTGTTGCGAGTGGCGAGTCTCCTTTGGACTCGAAGACGAGTGAAATTGCTGAGACGACAAAAGCTGAAGCTAAGCTTGGGGAGGAACGAGTTCGTCGCCATTTTCTTTTTTCTTTTGCGTCTTATCTTCCCATTGTTACTCGCATAAATGATGATACCAAGGAGGTCCGTCTCGGCCGGCCTCAATTTCTTTTGTTCCCTTTTCCAATACTGAGGCTCATGAAACAGAGGTTATCGTTTGTCTGCTTTCATATTTACCTTGATGAATGGCATGTATGTTAGGTCTGGTCCGGACAAGGGGGATGTAAGGAAGGAAAGGAAATAGAGGGTTCACGAGGCTTTGCACACAGGGTTTGCTTTTTTATGTAGACTTGGCTGAAGGGAGTCCATCCTCCGAGGTTGGCTTTGTCTCTACAAGGGTTTTGATATCCCACGGCTTGCGTATTTCACAAATGGCCAATAAATTCGAGATTCAACGTTGATATCTCCTTTTCAAATACCTGCACCGAGACCGATGAACCCCAGAGACTCCAACTGCCCATTGCCTACCTCAATCCATCTCCTCTTGTCTTCCTCTCGTCTAAGATTCCACCCCCGGCTAATCTTCACGACAGCAGCAACTTCCACAACGCCTCCGCATCCACGAAATCATGATGAATAATGTTCACTAGCCAGTAGTCACCCTTCACACCCTCCAGGAACCTCTCGCTCAGGGATCCTTTACCATACACCCGTGCCCACTCAGCCCAGATCCCGAATGCCTCCTCGCTCCACGCGCGGAAGCTGACCTCCTCGATAATGGTCGGTGTGATGATCTCCTTGCCTGGGAACACACCCCACGTCACGGCGTTCGTAGCCGGAGGAGGAGCCTCTGCCGCTGCGCCCTGCCCCGGCTGCACGAGGTCCGAGGACGCAAAGTCGCCGCGCGCATTCGCCGCATAGAAGCAAATCTTCTCGCGCAGCGACGTGTCGACGAGGCGGCCCCGGAGTGCCTCCCAGTCTTTCGAAGGGAGGAAGAACTCGACGAAGGCCTTCTGGAAGACGAAGCCGTTGTCGGGGCCCCAGCCAAATGTGGGATCCGAGGAACGGCGGGCGTTGACGGCGGGCTGGGACGCGACGGTCCACCACCCCTTGTCGTTCAGGCGCACAAGGTGCGGTTGGATGGTGGTGCTCTCGGGCATGAGGCCCTCCTCGCTCCAGGGGATGGCGGGCAGTGCGCCCTGCACGTGGCGGATGAAGAGTGCGTTGATGTCCTCGACACGTGTGGGGCTTCCCCACAGCTCAAGGGCGCGTGAGGTAGACATGTGCAGGCTCACCCCGTACCCGTCTATCTCACCGTAAGCCGGTGACCTCGCATCACCCCACCGGCCGTTGGGGTAGTCGTCCCAGGTAGCCTCGCGACCCAGGACGCCCTCACCCTCAGAGATAGCGAGCGTATTAGCGCGCGTGTTTACGGGCTCGGCAGGTATGCCGGCCTCGCGGGCGGTAGCCTCGTAGTCAGGGTGCGACGGGCGGAGGCCCGATACTATGAGGCGGTTGTGCGGGTCTGATCCCACAGTCGAGTGGCGGCGCGAGCGCGAGTGTGATCCGCTGCGGGCCTTGTCCTCGATGCCATTAATGCCGTTGACATGCATGACAGGCGCGGCACCGACCACGGGCTCGGCATCATCGACTACGGCATCCTCATCATCGCTGTCGGTGCGGGGGATGAGGTTCGTGCGCTCGAGAGTGAAGGATACGGCCTTTTCGAGGTTGAGGGTGTAGAAGTGGAAGCCTCGCGGCCCGGGTGTCCTCGCCTTGATCGTCTTGAGGTCCTCGATGATCTCACTCAGGATGTCCACACCGACACTCTTGACCTTCTCGTCGTCGCCCTTCACCTTGCCGAGGCGCTCCATAAGGGGATCCGGGATGGTGGCGTGGCTGAGCTTCGTGGTCCGCTTTATCATCTGATAGCTCTGGATGGGCATGAGGCCCGGGATGATGGGGATTGTCTTGAAGAGGCCGCTAGGGTGCTCACGTAGCGTCCTCTCGAACTTGTTGTAGGCATCGGTGTCGAAGAAGAGTTGTGTTATTATGAAGTCGCCCCCAGCCTTAACTTTTTCGATCAGGTACGGGAGGTCGTGTTCCACGCTCTGGTTCACGGGATGGCTCCCGTCCGCATGGCCTTGGGGATAAGCAGCAACGCCGATGCAGAAGTAGTCCCCGTGGTTCTTCCTGATATACCTGACTAGGTCAACGGCCCATGAGAACTCCGTGGGCTCGCTGTCCTCATCGTTAGGGTCCCGATACTCGTCCGGCCGCGGCGGGTCGCCCCTCAATGCTAGGATGTTCCGGATCCCCAGCGCCTTTGCATCCTCCAATGCCTTATCGACGAGGCGGCGGCTCATGTTTGTGCAGGTGAGGTGCAGGCAGGTCGTGAGACCGAGCCCGCGCTGGCAGATCTCGGCGAGGTCGAGAGACTTCTGGGCAGTCGATCCGCCGGCGCCCCAGGTGACGCTTACGAAGAGCGGGCGCAGGGCGCGCTCCATGCGGTCCAGACGATCGCGGAGGTTTGAGAAGCCCATGGCGGTTTTGGGCGGGAAGAACTCCAACGACGTGTAGGTGGCGTCAGGCGGCAGGGCCGCTATCTTGTCTGTGATCTTGTCCATCGTGTGGTGGACGGAAGAGAGAGCGTATTAGAGAGGTAGTATTGGTGACACAGGATTGATATACCCGCTTGCGGTTGCGATGTCGATGGCGAAAGACGGTCAGCACGGGAAAGCATTCAGTCGCGGCGCGCGGCCCAATATCCCCAGGCAGAGACGGTTAGCCGGACAAGGGGAAGCGTCGTGGGCTCGGAAAAGCTGGGCTGCTGATTCTTCCTTGGGTCGATGTCTTGTGGTCTTACCGGTTTTTGGGTACCTCCCAGATTAAGAAAGCTTAAAACCTGATGAGAGAACCCAGGACGAACCAGCTCGCGGCAGATGTAGAGCGACTGAAGGAGGGTAGAATTCAACGACAGAGGGACGGAGATAACCTTCGACTGGGGTTAGACCTTCGACTGAGGCTCTAAAGACGCTCTGAGTGCCGGGTGACTATCGGGGGCGGCGGGGCGTTGTAGAACCTGATTTCTCTGCACGCCGAAAAGCCAATGGTAAGAGGCAGAAGTGCCGAAGCACGGGGAGATCACTAATCCCCACAGTATTTGCTAGTAACGCTCAACGTTCCCACTCTGATGGCGCAAAAGGCAATATTATTCGGAAACTCAGGCACTTGCAAACGGCTTGTTCTAGCGTGATGCGAGAACTCGTCTATATAATAATCTCGAGCCCAAGGACCACTGACTGCTTCGATCCCCGTCCTGGCCCTCCTCCCGCGAAACACAACGCCCACCTCCCCCTTTTCACCCCAAACCTCGCCAATGGAATCATGGTCCGCTGACTCGTTCACCCCGCGGACAACCCGCGTGTGTTTCTAAAAAGAATAGGGACTGGCCGTCTATCATTGGCTCGTGATTTGAAATCGTGGGTGCTGAACCCTGGTGTCTTCGTCCCTCCGTCAAGCGCCCCGCGCCGCGGGGGTTCATCGTGGTGGGGGCAGCGCGGGGTTCTTTTTTCTGCTCTCGGCAGCTTTGGGCATTTTGCTGCTCGGACAGATATTTGGTACTGAGTACCTGCTAGTGTGACGTCACGTGTGATAAATCCGCTGAGACACGGTGCCATTCTTCCAGCTTGGTACGGAATTGTTTGGTTCCCCACCCGTGCCTGGGTACCTGCGGCAGTGCCAGAAGCTGCCCCCGAGAGCTCCCAAAATTATTATTTGTAACGTCTTCAATGCCGCGTGGTATGACAACTTGGGCCTCTCCAGACCACGAAAGCGCCGCGATTCTGTGCGCCTCACCACTATTATATCGAATATGATACGGCCGCTTTGCAAATGCTTTGTAGCAACCTGACCGCATGCTTGTGGGCGAGCCGCAGGGCGCTCGGGCGCCTGAGCCTGGCTCCGATTCTTGACAAGCCCACGCGACCTCTGAGCGTCGCTAGCTCTCGCCTCGCGACACCGTCTCATCTGCCGCACGCCCGATACTATACTACCGGGAAACTCGACCTCTCCGCCCTGGACCAGAAGTGGCGCGACGCCTGGGCGTCCTCCGAAACGAAGCCCCATACCCCGGGGGCTGACTCTCAGTTCGTCCTCCCTATGTTCCCGTACCCCTCGGGTTACCTTCACCTCGGTCACCTCCGGGTCTACACCATCGCCGACGTCATTGCGCGCTTCCGACGGCTACAAGGCTACAATGTGCTTTTGCCCATGGGATGGGACGCTTTTGGCCTGCCTGCCGAGAACGCTGCGCTCGCCCGGGGCCTCCCGCCGGCGGAGTGGACGATAAACAATATCCGTAGAATGAAGGAGCAGCTGGGGCACATGAATGGGAGCTGGGACTGGGAGCGCGTTCGTATTCCTCCTCAAGCACTTTCCTCTTTTGAACTCCTTCTAACCGTACATCTGCGGTCTGTAGGAAGTGACGACATGCGACCCCAAGTTCTACAAGCACACCCAGAAGATATTCACCATGCTCCACGAGCGCGGCCTTGCCTATCAAGCGGAAGCCGAGGTCAATTACGACCCCGTCGACAAGACCGTCGTCGCGAACGAGCAGGTGGACGCCAATGGATGTTCGTGGCGATCTGGCGCCAAGGTTGAGAGACGGAAGCTGAAGCAGTGGTTCTTGCGCACGTCCGAATACCGAGAAGAACTATTGAGGGATCTTGAAAAATTGGCGGAGAATGATGCGTGGCCGGAACGAGTTCTGTCCATGCAGAAAAACTGGCTGGGCAAGTCCTCGGGCGCTATGATCAAGTTCCCCGTCATGGCTTTGGGTCATGACATTCACTCCGCCATCGAGGTGTTCACCACAAGGCCCGACACGCTTTTTGGTGTGCAGTATCTCGCGCTCTCAGCAAGTCACCCAATCGTCTCGAAGCTTGCCCACGCGGACCCGGAGCTTCAGGCGTTCCTGGACACTTTGCCTGGTCTGCCACCGGATTCTAAGGTCGGCTATCTTCTGCCGCATTTGCGGGCAATTAACCCTCTTGCATACCATGAAGAGACTCCAGATGCGACTAAGGAATCTATTCCTGTCTACGTTGCTCCATATGTACTGGGCGATTACGGCGAAGGGGCTGTGATGGGGGTTCCAGCTCATGATTATCGGGACCACGCGTTCTGGAAGGAGCACCGATCCGACGAAGCGATTCGCGTTGTACTTAGCGCATCAGAGGATGAGTCTACCACGGCGATGTTGAACGAGCCCTTCGTCGGACACGGCACTATGACTGCTGACAGCGGTCCGTTTAAGGGGAAGTCTTCGATCGAGGCCGGGCAGATGCTCACGGGCATTCTAGAAGCGGCGCATCTCGCGAAACCTGTGGAGACGTGGAAGCTCCGGGACTGGCTGATAAGCCGGCAGAGGTATTGGGGTGCACCGATACCAATCATCCACTGTGACTCTTGCGGTACAGTTCCCGTGCCAGATGACCAGCTCCCTGTTGAGCTGCCCAAGGTAGACCACCACTGGTCAGAAGGCAAGCCTGGAAACCCGCTGGAACATGCGGCAGAATGGCTCAGCACGACGTGTCCCAAATGTGATGGCCCGGCTAAGCGGGATACGGACACAATGGACACGTTTGTGGACTCGAGCTGGTACTACGCCCGCTACGCCGACCCTCACAACGAAACGCAGCCGTTCTCACAGGAGGCCGTGAAGGACCATCTGCCCGTGGACATATACATTGGCGGCGTCGAGCACGCCATCCTACACCTCCTCTACGCCCGATTCATATACAAGTTTCTAAGCACGACGCCCCTTTTTCCCAACCACGAAGAGTCCGACGCGACAGCAGAGCCCTTCACGCGACTTATCACGCAGGGAATGGTTCACGGGAAGACGTTCTCCGATCCAGATACGGGCAGGTTCCTGACTCCCGATGAAGTGGACCTATCTGATTCCCAACAACCCAAGGTGCGTGCTACCGGCGCGACGGCCGTCATGACGTACGAGAAGATGTCCAAGTCGAAACACAACGGTGTCGACCCGACGGACTTTATCGCCAAGTACGGTGCCGACGCCACTAGGGCGCACATGCTCTTCCAGGCGCCTGTCAGCGAGGTACTGAACTGGGACGAGACCAAGATCTCCGGCATTACGCGCTGGCTGGGAAGGCTGTATCACCACGTTGAGTCTCTAGCGGAGGTAGAAAACACGGGAAGTGGGAATGCAAAGAAGTACTTGGAAGAACGCTTTGCCAAGCTCGGTTCGATGACGCCCGAAGAACTCACGCAGTGGGACATCGACGCGAAGGTGTGGCGGGAGGTGCAAGAGACGATTCTATCCGTCACGTCCTCATACAATGACGTCTACGGACTCAACACCGTCGTCTCTGACCTCATGAGCCTTACAAATACCCTTGTAGAAAACGAGGCCAGTCCCGTCATCCGTCGCGAAGCAACCTCAACACTCATTCGGTTACTAGCGCCCATCACACCCGCCTTCGCGGAGGAGTGCTGGTCTCGACTATACTCATCTAGCCCGTCCCTATTCGCCTCAGCGGGCTTCCCGACGGGCGACGACTCCTCCCACATGCTACAGCCGAGGCTTCGCACCTGCGCGGTGCAGGTCAAGGGGAAGCTGCGGGCTGCGGTGGAGATACCGCCGGCGCCGGAGGGGTTGGAGGGGGACGCCCTGAGTGAGTGGATTGTGGAGGAGATTTTGAAGACCGAGGGAGGCGGGAAACTCTCCGAGGCTGTGGACCTCAGGGCGGCGAGGAGAGTGATTGTTGTTAGGGGGGGTGCGACGGTTAACTTTGTATTATGATGTACAATAGGATGAAACATTAGACATATGGGCTGGCTAGAAGTCTAGCATATCTTGCACGGCAAGGGTGTATCTTATACACGAAGAATGGACACATAATCGGTATAACAGCGAATTCCAAGCGTCTTTCTAATGTGATGATGCTCAGCGTGTTCAATTAATCACGAACTGTTCTTGGAACTGTTGGTATAAGACTGGCTAGCTGCAGCTGGCCACCTCCAGCAATATCCAGGAGATATGTTCAGGCTAGCTGGCTGCCACCTGGGATGGGCCCTGTTGCCGGGGCGACGGGGTCTGATGAAGGCCAGTGTGAGCTGAGGAAGTTACAGCCTTTATCAAGGGACCAAGCATGGGCCTCCATTAAGAAACAGGAAGTAAATGACTAGGGCCATTGAATTGAGGGGAGTAATTGAGAAGAGCGCGGGCCGGCATACATGAACCTGATATTAGTGGAGAACACCAGTTGGAAGCTGGGACCACCCAAGACCCTGAAGCGCTAAACTCCGCCCCTAAACTCCATTGCATCCCACCCCCCAAAACATTGGACACACTCCCGCAAGCAAAACATAACTACGCAACCCACAATGCCCGAACAAACCCGTCGCGCCGCCCAGCCCCCGGCGCAAGCACCCCTCCGGCGGCCGGCCCCCCCGCCGCCCGTCCGCCGCAACCTATTCCAGAGCCAGCTCACCCGCCGCCCGACGCCCGCCGCCAACTCCGCTGAGGGGCTCCGCCTGGAGGCGTGCGTGGACGTGCTGTCCGACTCGGACGAGATCGTGGTGAGGGATAAAGAGGGAGAGGTGGAAATGGAGGGGCCCGAGGGGGTGGAAGCAGACGGGGCTGTTGACGAGAAGGAGGAAATGGAGAGTATGTCGGCATCTCTTCCTTCCATCCCTTCACGCGCATTCCGGTCTCTTGAGTTGAATGAAAGTGCTGACGATTGCAGGGGACAGGAAGAGGCTCACAGAGGCCGTGAAGCACCTGCGGACGGCCCGGGGCGTCAGCTCGGACCAGGCTGAGTGTAAGCCGCCCATTCCACGTTCCGGCACTTGCCATGTTGGGAATGAAGAGCTGACGGACAATTGGCAGATATACTCTGCGCTGTAAGGGCCAGTCTGCGCTCCCGGGTCTCCGCCCTCGCCGAAGACAACTGGAAGTTCGAAGCTGAACCGCAGCCACGCCACTGAAACCAGACTACCAAGGAGCGTAGCTCAACATCGTTTATACGGGGGCATACATATATGTCTATTTCTTCCGGGTATTATACAGCCACATGAATTATCCGATCCTTTCAATCGAGCCCCTCCGCCACTGGCGCCTCGACCCTCGCCGCAGGCCTCCTCTGGGCGTTGCCGCCGCCGCCGCCGCCCCCGAACAGGCTCCCCATCATGTCGAACAGCGGGTTCGCCTGCCGCGGCCTCTTGACGCCAAAGTACATCTCAGCGATAGCGTCCAGGGCGTCGAACCACGTGCCGCCCTCCTTCAGGTGTGCCGAGTATTTGGTGATGAGCTGCTTGTACAGCTCCGTGCTGCCGCGCTGCACCGCAAGGAGCAGCAGGCTTAGGAAGTTGAGCAGCGGGATGCTGGGAAAGATCTTGACCACTCCGCTCTGTCCGCTGACGTCCTGCGCACCGAGGCTCCCGCTGTCCTGGCATAGCGCCTCAGTGAAGAGCTTCAGCGCCGCATTGGCCCCGCGGACGTTCCCGACGAGGAGGTACGGTATCACTGCCCGCCCCGCGAAGTCGCCAGCCAGGTGCGACTCATTCTCCTTATACCAGGTATACTCCATCCGCGCCAGCACCTCGGGCGAGTCGCGCGTGCCCAGCACGAGGTGCCGCTCCGCCTCGTACGGGTCATGCTCTTCAGCGTAGATCGAGCCCGCAACGTGGTGGAGCTCCGGGTCGCCAGCGGGGAACTCGCTGAACTTGCTGGACCAGCTGTACCATACCTTAGTTAGATATCTCTCCAAAAATAAGAATAGCGAAAGCTACTATAGGAATCGAGGAGGGAAGTATACCTGATCATCGATCCAATGAACCTCTTCCTCGTCGGCTCATCCCGGTGGAACTGCCTCAACAAACCCAGAACCTTGCCCTTGCTCTCTGCATCGACGCTCACTTCCCCCTTCTCGAGTACCTCAACCAGCAGTAAGCAGAGGTCCCCACCGCTGCCCCCTTGTCCCGCCTTAAGCAGCTCCTGGGCAACGCTGTGTAGAAGGCCCACCGCGGCATCCCACTTCCGTGACTTGACGTGCCGCGCTGCAACCACCCGCGCCTGCTGCTGCGCCTCGTAGTACTGACCCTCTGCGATCTTCTCGTGGAGGCGGGTGACTGTCTTTTGGATGTTTGTGCTCATCGTGCCGGCTCGTTATTTCCTGTACTTGGGTGGCCGGGTTCCGCTGGGGAGTTACGGGAGAATATCTGGATGGTTGGGGTCGTGGATGAGGAATAGAAGGTGGATCGGTCAAAGTTCAGAGGCCGTGGCCTTCTGTGGTGAGGTGGTTGAAGCTCGTGATGGAGGTTTGCGGCGGGGCAGGGGTTCCGAATCATGGGCACCGGGTGTACGTCGGTTAAACGAAACAAGCTGCCTTGACACAACTCCTAGCTCGCCGTCGGCACGACAATTGATGGACTATAGAAAAGTCAATAAAGAGGATATTCGGTGTCAAGCCGTGACCTGGAAGTCCAAGAAGGGGCTTGGGGATTTATTTGGCAAAATAAAAAAAGATGGCATAATCCCAAAGGACTAAAATAGTACTCTGCACCGACCGAGACTCGAACTCGGATCACTTGCTTGGGAAGCAAGTATTCTACCCCTGAACCATCGGTGCTAAGAAGGTCGTTAGGAATAGTGCCCCTATTTGAGATAATAACCCCTATCTAAACATACCGGAAAGTTCCAAGCCCGGTCCGTAACCACCTCACAGAGGGAGACCGGTAACTGCGCGGCTTGGCCTTACAGGATTGGATGTATAGAAGAAAAAGGTGCCAAATGAAGTGGGTGCGATACATCACGGCATCCTGTGTTGTCGTCGGACCCACCTCCATCCTGCTATCACTTCGCAATATAGACTTTTAAGCCGCTCCTCACAGCTTCGCTACCTTGTTTCGTACGTTCATCTCCTACGAATCTACCAGATGACGGTGCCGCGAAGATACAGTGGGATAGCGAAAGGCCCGCACTGGATTAACGAGGAATCAAGCCGCTACCGGGGCTACGGTATGGACTCAGGAGATCACTACACTGGGCAAAGCCCTACACCCCTGTCCGCGAGCAAGTGCTGAAACCACAAGCAGCGCGCCCAAGAGCTACATGAGACACCGAAGATGCAGGCCCCCGACGAGGCCGATCCGAACCACCACTGTCTTCCCATCCCTCTATCTACGGGCAAACCCGGGATCGGGCGGAGGGGGCCGCCACTTGCAACGGTGATCAGTCTTCGGCAGCTAGCCTCATTCACCTCGCGGATCAGGCTTCTGGATGCACACTTGAAAAGAAGGGCTGCGCCACGGTACCACATGGCCAGGTGGACAAAACGCCTCGCGGGTGCCGGCTGGCAACACTTCCCGTCCCCATAAACAACTGAAGTGAGACTGGAAGAAGGGGCCACCCACAGTTTTTGTGGGAGCTGCAGGTCGCTAAAAGGGGAAATGGTGAGGTTGAGCATTTGTGGTACATGACATGAGAAGGGCACTCGCCGCCTTAAGCACGTCCGGGGCGAGTTGGGGTACTCCAATGGGAGGGTTCGGGAAGCAGCCGTCGGGAGCGAGGATCATGAGACGGCCGGCTGCAACCGGTCCAACTGCTTTCGCCTACCGCCCCTCAGATAGCCGCCCATGGTTGCCGACGTACCTGCCCGGGCCTCAAGCCCGGCGTACACCAAATGAAGAACTTGTGAGTAGATCAGCATGCGAAAGACAGGGTGGGGGACACTGGACAGAGCCACGCATACATGAAAAGAAAGAGACCACTATCCGGACCCCGACGATTTTGGCACCATCGGGCATCAAAAGCAGGATGAGCGACGGTCAGCTCAGCTTGAGTTCATTTGTCAGATGACGGCGGTCGATGCACGGTTCGGAGGATCGTGGGTTGCATCCGCCGCTGGTCATATGTGACAAAATCCATGTAGCTGCACGAAACAAGAACTCGCGTACGTGAGAGGAGAGAGAGAGAGAGAGAGCTCTTTCTGAGGCGTGGCCCAAGCTCTGTCGGTGCTTCGATCTGGGGGTCTAAACAGGGTGCCAGCTTGGTTGATGTCGGTGTTGGCCGACCACGGAGCCTCCCTACACCACTTCGAAGCAGCTGAGACGAAGCGGACGTTAAAACTGTTGAGTAGTGGCATCGGCATTGTATTTTACAGTAGAATTCGTATGCCAGTGTGTTTTGCAGCCCTAGTAAGCTCCAGGCGATGGCCTGGTTGCAAGGAAGCTGTGCCGGTGAACCGGCTGGGCAGCCGACCGGACGGCGCGATGAGCGGGTCTCAAAAACGGGGATATCGGAGTCACACGTCATTGTGCAGACCCGAGTATCTGCTCGACCCTCCAACCCAGTCCCGAGCGAGAAACGACGGAGATGGGGGCATTACTGTAATAAATTAACGGACCGTGTCAGCCTTCCAGCTCCCCGAGTTGGGAAAGTGGAGGAGGGCTTGTTGGAGTGACAGGTAGAGATAAGATAACACGTGAGGGGTTAATGCATAAACTATCCGCTCCCGAATGGTCCAAGAGACTTGTTTTCATGCACGCCGGGTCAGGGAACTCGCTCGACAGCAAGCTCTCCATTGTAATGCCACTGGTCTTTCGAGCACCACCAGGAAGCTGAGTGGTTGATTGGAAGCTGGTGCCCTATGCAGCATCCAACAGTCCAGTCCTCGCTGTTCCTCAGTCTTCGTCCGCTCAATTGACAAGCTGGAGCATGTTGGGCACGGAAATGCGCGGCAGGAGTGCTTCAATGCTTTGTCGGGCATTGTTGCAGGCAGCCACGATGAGCTCCACGCCATTCCTTCGAAGGAATGTTGTTGGGCGGATTACAAACTGTCCCAGCAGCTAATTACCGAAATAAGCAAGAGAGGGGAAGCTCCTTGGAGGCCCCCCAATTGAAGCGAAACGATCCCGGCGAGTCGGTCGGTTAGGAAAGCCCACAGCCCTGAGGAGCAGGAGTGTATGGGGGCGCCTTTCCCGGTTTGTGGCCGCCACTTTCCTGAGATGTGGGATGGCTGGGTGGGCCCTTGCCGCCATTAGGGCTTCGGATCTGAGGGGTTGAGGAAAAACTCGGCGATCACGAGGGCCCATACTTGCAGCTTCCAACTGCCATAGTGTGGGTCCTAGACACCAAGACAGTTCATGCGGTCACTGGTACCTCCTTCACACAGAGACCAGCACCGGCCGCTGCAACGCATTTGTCCACTTTGCTGTGGTTTTGTGGACCAGGTCCTTACACGGCGTCTTGCTCTCCAGGGCGAGCATTCACATTCCCCCAAAGGCTCGCTTGCTGGGAATGTCGGCCAATGGAAGGAGCATTCCGAAACAACCACTGTCAGCCAGGCGTTGAATTCGATCAGCTTGGCCAGTGCCTGCTCTGTACAAACCAAAGGGTGGCTGCTCCGGCGCTATGTCGCTGCTTGTTGAGTCCAGCTGAGCTGCTGTTGCCAAAGCCCCAGCGATAAATAGCAGGTGGCAATCAAGTGCGGGCATGACTTTATCCAAGACGATGCAACAGTCCGATGGACATGCCATTGCCCGCGCGGAACACCATTCGGTATTATGAAATCGCAGCCCCAGGCCAGCCGTATCGATCGACTTGTTAATCCTTTCCGAGCCTTTCTGCAGGAAGGGCTGTTCCTGCAGTCCATGGTACCTGTTCACACCGGCGTTCGTTGGGCTCGGTGTGCTGGCCGGGTTCCTCGATCCCGCCCGGGTTGCGCATTCAATCATGCCCGGGACTCCATCGCGCCAGCCCTATGCACGAAACCGACCTCAGCTTGGGACGCTGCTCGTCTCAATATTCGAGTCAATAGTCAAATATTCCAGGCAGTGGCAAGGGCTGAGGGAAAGCTTGCCGCTGTGTGGGCCAATGGCTCGTCTCAGTCCGAAAATAGGGCAGAATCTTGTGACGGTTGGGCCAGGGAGAGGGGAAAAATCTTCTGACCTGGTGACTGATCCCGTGTGGAAACAGGTCATGGTTCGAGTGGAGGGGATTCAATTAGCGACCACTGAGACATCCATCACCAGCCACTCGTTCCCAAACAGGCGGGTAGTCATGGGACCAGCCACACAGGCCCAGACCGTTGCGGAGCACGGTGAGTCCAGCGGCTCGTGCTCATCGGCCGCTGGCACGTATTAGTATTGCCCAGTGGAAACGAGTCGTCACGATCTTGACGTAAAGGCCCGAAGACGAGGTATTATTTCCAGGACCACGGGGTACCTCCCCCACTCGTATTCGCCGGAGCGTGGAACCAGGACCCGCCACCCCCTCCCAAATCCCGGTGACGTCGAGCTTCACCCCTCGGTGGGGCCACCAAAGGTTATCGTGCCCCGCCGAGTGCTCCGTAATAATATCCGGCCGCCCTCGGTGTGGTAAATCTATAACGATCACACTGATGTAGCTGTCACGGAATAGAGAAAAGATGTGAGGTCTCAGCGCACAGCCGTCCTGAAACATTCGTTTCCGTTCTTCTGGAACCGGGGCCCCATGTTCTCCTCGTCCCAAGCGATCGACAAGGGCAGCCTCGCTCTTTCAGAGGAGAAGGCTCTTGTCGGATCGAGGATAGACGGATAATGATCACGTTAGCTGTCCGCATTGCGTCCCGGTGACGGATGTGCCTCGATCTTCATATCACTCATTGAATGCCGCTCACTGGGTCATGAACACGTTAATCCTACTTACCATGCTCCGAGGCACAAGTTAACTTTATGCCATGACCCTGGGTGTGCTAGGCCCTTGCCACCTCGGTGAAGCATGGGTATATAGACTACATGAGATGAAAGATTCTCCCACCAGTATCTATTCAATGACAATTTTTTGTGGATTTATGGGATTTCTATAGTAAATATGTATTTAGGGTGTCTCGGATGGAACATTTGGTCCTCAGCATGTCGAGCAGTCGAGTGTTAGCCACTACGTGAGGGGATATTATAGAACAGGCTCTTTGTGTCCATAGTTTCTCACAAGAGAGGACTTCTCTGACGAGGACAAGCGTTTTATAACCATCTTGACAGGGGACACTATGGCTACATTAAATATCATCTTTGGTCGTCAGGCGCGAAAACCGTCCAACACATGGTTGGCTTGAGCTCAAACGCTAAGACAGGCAGCCACAAGACTTTCGGTTATTTATAACAAGGCGGAAGCTTCGAGGTACTCGTACCTACTCTGCCGCAGGTTTGTCAGAAGGCGGTTCGTAATCGACCACAGCGGAAAATGGCAGGAGCTGATTGGCACAAGCAGGAGTCACACCCCCTAACATATGGCATCCTGTCTGAGGCTTTCCCATCATCGTCAAGATAACCCCGCCTCTGTTGTCGTCGAGTTGACAGATTTGAAAATTCGGCACATGTCCTCATTGCTACAGCGTCATATAGTAACAATAACATATTGGATATCCTTCTCTGTGAGCCTCTCTGTCCAAGCTTCAAGCGTCTTGGGCCGGAAGTTGGTCTGAGATGGCAAGTGTCGCCTCCAGCGCCTGATGACGTGAAGCACCAACCTGAAGGAGGAAAGCGGGAAGCTTGGCAGGCTAAGAGCCTCTGCAGGGGCCAGGATGGAGAACTAATTATACTGGTCGAGAATGGCCCGTGACCTTCAGCCCAAGTACCAATACCTCCCGCCTTCTTGAATGGCCTGAACCTGCTGCGCACTGCCTGGGCAGGGGGACAAGGCTTCTTGAAGTGCGCCTGCGCCTGGGCGAAAGCTATCCCGTGACTTTAACTGCTACCAGATTCCTCTCCAAACATTCTTCGCAAGCGAGGCAGCATGCCAGCCGACTATCGAAGCGTTTACTGAAATCCGACACTCCGGGGAGAAGACCCAGTTCTTGAGATTCTGGATAGCGGTGCGAAGTAAGTACGCCTCTTCTCTTGATGTCCTTGCAGCTGCGCTTCTGTTTCTTTCCCTTTCCGAGTCAATGCTCCTCCGGGGCCCATTACCCCTCATTTCGCTCGCATTACCTTGCTATGACCGTTGCCAGTGCACGGAAGAAATTCCTCGGATTGAACATGACAGCTCATCGTGCTGCCTGCTTTTAAATAACCCCCGTGGAGTCTCATGGCAAGCTCGAGCTGAGTGGCCTTTGCCCGAGTGGGCTCGCCTTAACCGATTCACCCAGTTGCGCGCGAGCTGGGGCGGCGAGGCCTGACCCAGCGAGCCCAGTCGTACGGCTCTTCAGCCTCTTTTGCATGTGCAAATACCCTAGCTTGTTTCTTATTTTTTTTATCGCCTGGGCCAAGAGGACAGGGTCGTCTATATTGCTGAGACGGCGCCTGCATGCGAGTGCAGGGCCCAATTTCTGCTCGGCGTTGTGGTATCCTGCCCCTCGTGCCGCCCTAATCCTTCGCTTCTCGCACCACCCAGCCCACTGGATCAGTGTTGCCACGACCGCTATTCCTAGGCCTGGCTCAACTCCCCATAGCAGGCGAGTCCATCCCATCACCACTACCACTCCCATATACATAGCTCCCAGCCCCATTCCCCCAAGTCCTCCTTTTCTCCCTCGTCTCTTCCAAAAATCGCCCGCCTGAACCATCCTCCCCAACCCCTCCCCCGTACCCACTTGCCTCCCGCCCCAGACATACTCCACGCTCCGCATTCCTGCGGACCTGACGCCTGCGCGACACCCCTCCCGGTCTTTCTTCCCCTCAATCTCTTCCTCGCCCGCTAACTGTAAGGGTCCTCGTGGCAGGCAATGGGCCTTCTCATTGATATTTTCGAGAGCGCCTGCTAAATTATTTCCATTCTTAGTGCCGCTACCCGCTTCTTTCCTCCCATCCAGAGCAAACCAAGGCCTTCGAAACCCTTTAACAGCAATTCGTCGGTAAAAACCCGGTCTCCTGCCTGCAGCAACCCAGGCGAAGTCAATCCATCTGAACCCTGTCGGCATCCTGAATTCTCCAACTCTGCCTTGAGTCTCGCGACAACGGCCCATAACTTTTGTTTCCGTCCATCGAGCGACCAAACTTATCACGAGTTGCGTTGCGCTCTCAACGGTTTGCGCGACATCCGTGACTCAAGCGAGAGCCACATTTCTTCGCCACATTTATTGACGCTCTGGTCGGTTCAATTCTCGCCCACCACGGCCGACCCCACCATTCCACCAAGATTCTTCCCCGCCGCCTCCTACGCATCGAACCACTGCCCACCCAAGCTCGCCATACAATAGCATTCGAGGAAGCGGAAGAAATTGTGGCTTTGCAACCATGTCATCGAGTCGGCCATCCGCATTCAACTCGTTGCGGATGGGAGGTGAGCGGCATTATTCCCCCCCCGTCAAGGCGGGTATCCCCGCCCAGCCAGAGCTTGCGTAACTAACCACCCCCGTCGCCGCAGAGGTGATCCGCGAGAAGGTACAGGATGGAGTAACAGGCGAGACGAGGGAGCTGCAGTATACCCAATGCAAGATTGTCGGAAATGGATCTTTTGGCGTCGTTTTCCAGACCAAGCTGTCACCCTCCGGCGAGGATGCGGCCATCAAGCGCGTTCTTCAAGACAAGCGTTTCAAGGTACAGTGGCCCCCCTCGCCATTTTGTCACCTAAACATGCTTGCTGACTGACATAGAATCGTGAATTGCAAATCATGAGGATTGTCCGACATCCGAACATCGTCCAATTGAAAGCATTCTACTACTCGAATGGAGAGCGGGTGAGTTGCCATGGTCCCGCCCGTTGTTGCCCCGCACTAACGATGGCCTCGGACCGACAGAAAGACGAAGTCTACCTCAACCTTGTGCAGGAATTCGTTCCCGAGACCGTTTATCGAGCGTCTCGCTTTTTCAACAAGATGAAGACCACGATGCCAATACTCGAGGTGAAGCTCTACATCTACCAGCTCTTCCGCGCTCTCGCGTACATCCATTCGCAAGGAATCTGCCACAGAGACATCAAGCCCCAAAATCTTCTCCTCGACCCCAACACGGGCGTCCTGAAGCTCTGCGATTTCGGAAGTGCCAAGATCCTAGTGGAGAACGAGCCGAACGTGTCGTACATTTGCTCGAGGTATTACAGGGCGCCTGAACTCATCTTCGGCGCGACGAACTACACGACAAAGATTGGTAAGCATGCAGTCACATCCTACGTCTTCTTCGCCTCTTGATTTGCGACCATTGTCTTGGAATGGAAGCACTAATCATTTTTTTCAAGATGTCTGGTCGACGGGGTGCGTGATGGCGGAGCTTATGCTGGGGCAGCCGCTCTTCCCAGGCGAGTCAGGCATCGACCAGTTGGTGGAGATCATCAAGGTCCTGGGCACGCCCACAAGGGAACAGATTCGGACCATGAACCCAAATTATATGGAGCACAAGTTCCCTCAGATCAAGCCGCACCCCTTTAGCAAGGTTTTCAGAAAAGCCGACTCGAATGCCATCGACCTGATCAGCAAGCTTCTCGAGTACACGCCGACAGAGAGACAGTCTGCAGTTGAGGCCATGGTACACCCATTCTTCGATGAGCTTCGCGATCCCAACACCAAGCTACCGGATTCGAGGCATCAGACCGGCCAGGTGCGGGAACTACCCCTGCTATTCGACTTTTCCAAGCATGGTACGTTAATCTATTGGGATTAAGAGTGGTCCACGCCTCTTCCTTCCGTCTTGAACCCTAACTGACTGTATTTTGTCCGCAGAGCTGTCGATGGCCCCGCACCTCAACCACAAACTGGTACCGCCGCATATACGCCCGACCTTGGCGGCGCGGGGGCTAGATATTGATAACTTCACACCCTTGAAGAAAGAAGAGATGATGGCTCGGCTAGACTAAACCAGTCATCGGTTGTCCCACAACAAAGGTTGAAAAATCTCGCGGCGTGATCCAATAACGATGCGTCGTGGACCCGGAGTCGTGGTGCCCGTTGCCCCACACAGTCAGGCAAAGCCACGGAACGGAAATACGGCCGGAGGTGAAAGGGGGAAACGGGGAGGTGAGGGGGAGCTGACCGCCAATCTTGCCTGTTTACTCGGACGCGTATTTCGAAAGGTTGGAAGTTCTCAATGTCGGCTTCAATAGGGACAGACGGAATGGGCCGCGAGGGTAGACGGAGGACGAACATATGTTTGATGGCCTGTTTGCCGTGGCTTTGGGGAGTTGCTGTAGCGGCAAAGGATGCGCGTCGTAGTCGGCTGCCTCTTGGGGCAGGGTACGGCTTGTCCTCGACGATTATATCGCCACGACACGAGGGGCTGCGTTCTGCTGCATGAGATGAAATCACGTTTAGACCTGGTTCCTTTCTGTTTCGTTGGTTTTGGTGCATGACAGGAACGGCTGTTATAATTCCTCGGCGATTTCTCATGCCGTTATGTTGGTCATGCTAGCGCTGTGGTTTATTCTTACCTGTGCAGGGGGAAATGAACTCACTTTAGCGGTCATGATGGGTGTAATGCGCTGTGATTTGTTCGAGGTGTCTTAAGTGCGAGGTGCTCTGATAATTTAGCCCGCGCCGCGGTGGGTCTGCTTATCCTGTGTTCTATTCTAAGTGTGAGGGGGACGGGAACAACCGCGGCACGATGACGTGCCACAGGTGTTGTAGATGACCAGAGGGAAGTAACGGTTATGAAGCTCACGAGGGCAGCCGTGAGGAGCCATTGTGTATTGGTTCCGGTTATAGCTACTACAACTGCACGTAGTGGATGGTAAGAAGCACGAGAGTGGGGATGGCAGCACAGAACTTGTAAGTCGAGTACGAGATGGCCACGATGAAGCTTGTGGTCCAAAGAGAGAGATGTTTATGATGACTAAACTTATGTCCCCGGCAGGAAGCCTAATGGGTTCACAGCTAGCCGTGATTCTTGAAGTCTCACAGCTAGCCGTAAGTATAACTAATCCTTTTGAGCCGCTACATCTAAGCGGCTGCTCTCACCTATGAACATTTGATAGGCCCCTTTCTTCTGCGCACCAGCTGATCAAGGTAGAACCCCTTTTTTCCACTTTCCTAGGTAAATTAATAAGCATTCATTTTCCTCTGGAAAGACTAGCCACTGTATAGAACTGTCTGTAGATCATCCTTTTTAAGTATATCGCTAATAAGTAAGCGTGGTGTTGAGTAAGCGCGGTATACCCCGAACGCGCGATCAGATCGTCCTTGCAACGCCACGTTCAAGTCGAACTCACAGAACGCGGATACCGATGTGCCTACTAATCCTACGATATCCTAACGAAAATAGACGCAGAGCACCTGTAATCGTTGTGGCTCTCTGATCAGGCTGTAAGAGGCCTGCAGAACCGATATTAACTCCAGTTGGTCTCTGGATTAAGTTTGTCCCATACCTAGCTTCAGCAGAGCTTCAGTTAAAGCCTCTCTGTCCCTCGAACCTCCGTACGTTGTGAGTATACACAGGGCGGCTGAGAGTGTTGCCGTTGGTTATGGGCTATGCTTAGTCATGCTCACGGCTAGCAGTGAACGTATTGGCCGAGTCTGATTATGTAACTCCTGTTCCTGCAAGCTCATGCATTGGGAAAGCACAGCTGCAAGCGAATGAGACTCGCGTGCGACACAGCTCAATTCCGCGAATCTTTGTTGCGAACTCACGCCTCATCCACCGGCGCAAATTGACGAAGCGGCCCCGATCCCGTCGTAGCAACACTGCCGTATCCAGCCATCGCCATCTCCCACGCCTTGGCACTATGGGTGACTACTACGATCGTCGACAATCTGGCGGGGGCCATGGATATGGCAGGAAGCGCCGCTATCGAGGTGAGATTCGCCCATATGTTCCGTCGTTGACCGTCGTTGCTAGAGATGCGCCCTGTTCAGGCACAAATTCAGCACTTGACCTTGCTCACGCGCGGCGCTTGCAGATGACGATGACCAATACGATCGCCGGGGCCCACGGCGCCGGCTCGACTCCGCGCCGTTGCCTGTTAAGATCCGAAGGCAACTGCTCACGCTGGCCGAGTCACCACTCCGTCGCTGGCACGAGGAGGTGCAGACGATCGCTCAGGTCATTGCCGATAACTACGACAGCGAAGACCTACGAAACAGCTTTGTCAACCTGAGTCTACAGATCACACAGGAGCAACCCTTGAAGATTCCGTTTGTCGCCGCCGTCATTCTCGGCGTCAACTCGCTGAAGCCCGAAATCACCGAGGAGATATTGGCCAAGGCTGCGGCGGAGACTGAGGCGAAGATCAAGGTGGGCGAGTGGAGGGACGTGAAACTCTACCTCAAGCTTTTGGCGTGCCTGCAGAGCTGTCTTACCGGAGATGGTGTATTCCCGTTGTTGGAGGAGCTCTTCAGTCGCGCCGTTGATCTTCAGACGGCAAGCTCCGATGATGTGCGTCTTACCCTTACCTCGGCCCCGTGGCCACGATTAACACTATAGCTGACTGACTGGCCGTCCCTAGACCATCGGCACGGAGCTTGTAAAAATCATTCTCTTGACGTTGCCCTACGTCATGGCTTCCTCGTCGTCGAGCCAATGGCAGCAAAAAGCGGCGGATATCATGGATAAAACCGACATCATTGCGGGCGAGCCCCATGCCATGCAGGCCCTTATCGATCCTTACTACTCCAGCCAGGAGGGCACGCCCTCCGGCTCGATGAGCGTGATCGGATTGCTGCAGAAGCAGCTGCAAGCCGAGGCGTCAAACGAGTGGAAGCTCTCATGTCTTCCGAGACCGTGGAGCATGCCCCTCGATGATCCGGAAGCCCGCGAAAGGTTCGAAAACGCCTCCAAGCACGACCTTCCAGCCATCAATATACCTACTACAGTCGTGGCGGGGCCCAAGCCTCTCTTCCCAGAGGTCTACATCTCGGTATATGGCGGCCAAGGTGTCGAATCGGTGCCGTCGACCAGTAACATCGCTTCTTCACTCATCCGGGACGGTCTCCTGGATACCATCAACATCCTGGATTTCAATCGCAATGTTACCGCGAGGTATCTCATTGATCTCGATTGCTACTTTCCTGATGGAACGTTCGTCAAGAGGGCAACACCGTTTGACCGCCTCAGGGACATTGAATCGGGGCGATCAACTTGGAAGCCCGAGGACGTCGCTGTCGATGCCGTCTTCTCGCAGATACTACAGCTCCCCGCACCCGAGCATAAGCTCGTCTACTACCACTCTGTGCTAACCGAAGCATGCAAGATCGCACCAGCTGCCATTGCGCCTAGTCTAGGCCGAGCCATCCGATACCTCTATCGGAACACGGCCAACATGGATGCGGAGTTGTCCTACCGCTTTGTCGATTGGTTCTCGCACCATTTGAGTAACTTCGGTTTTACGTGGAAGTGGACTGAGTGGGAGGATGATGTTGCGCTACCAGCCGTGCATCCTTGCAAGGCCTTCATAAATGGCGCCCTCGACAAGGAGATCCGACTCAGCTTTGCGCAGAGGATCAAAGGGACGCTGCCTCCGGCGTACCAGCCGCTTATCGGTCCCGAGAAGGAGCAGGATGTGCCAGAATTCAAGTTCAATAACCCAAGTGAGTTTACAGTTAACCGTGCTCAAGGCCACCTGCTGACCTCTCAGACACTCTCTTCTTCGCCGAGGGACAGGAGATAGCCGGCCTTCTCAAGCGAAAGGCCGCCGATGAGGACTTCCAACCCATCATCGAACAGATTCACTCCGCCGCCCTCGACCAGGGGCTCGACCCTCTCGTAACTAGCACGGATGTCTTCATGACCGCCGTCTGCTGGGTCGGGTCCAAGTCTCTGTCGCACGTGCTCGCGTGCATTGATCGCACGAAAGGCCGGCTTCTGGACGTTGGAGCAGCTTCAGAGGGAGCGCGTGCGCAAATCATTGCCTCCGTCATGGAGTACTGGCGCGCACATCCGGGTGTGGCGGTCTGCATCGTGGAGAAACTCCTGAATTACTCGGTCCTCACCCCGCAGTCAGTCGTGCACTGGGCCCTCGTGGGCACTAGCCAGGCGGGCGGCAAGCGCGAGGGCAGCGTCCTCGCAGAATGGCACATCTTTGAGCTCGTGTTCAATACCGTGGCCAAGGTAACGGGCCGAGTACGACAGGTCGGTGGGGACGGGGCGTCGCCCGAGGCGCACGCGCAGGAGGTCAAGGGCATGCGGGAGCTGTTCGCGGCACTCGAGGACGCGCTGGTGGGATGGTCGACCGGCGCGAATGGGGAGCTGGCGGATGACGAGGCACAATCCCTTGTGAGAACGTGGGCGGAGAGGTGGTTGAGGGTGTACAGGAGACGGTCTGCAATTGAGGAGGCGTTTGTAACGGAAGCGGCGAAGGCGGCCAAGGAGGAGATGATCGAGTAGGGGTTACGGCTGAAATGGGTGTGCGTAATGGGTGCTTTCCGCTAGCGACAGAATGTGAGGAGCAGCCTTCAATTTTGTAAAAGTATGTACCACATATAAATCAAACAGCGGCATCTCCGAGTAGAAGTGTATCAAGAAGTGGAACATTGTCGTTGGGCGAACCTGTGTGTCTATCCAGCAAAATTGCCTCACGACTACTTCCCACGTTTCGAGTAAACGAGTTTTCGATCTATTAATCTCTCCGTTTGACTTCCTCTGGTGAGCATACCGCTCATAGTAATACAACGCTTTTTGTCGCAAAACAAGCCTCGACCCTTCTTGATCCCACGATATCTGCAAAATTCTCCAGTAACGCCTATGCTCCAGAACCAACGTGCTGCTTCCAAAGGTACACAGATATGCATCCCCTTCCCATGACTGCCCTGAGATGACTGGCCCCAGGATATCGCCATTCTAGCTACGTCCAACAGCGTATTGGTGTGTATGGCGCCTTGCTAGGGCTCGAGGAACCTTTCCGCGGAGTCTCTACCGAGAACGCAGTAGGCCTCACCATGAGATGATACGCCACACGTGGGTTGCCTCTTCTTCCGCTCTTCACGTCTTCACTTGCACCCAGGTCGGTTCACCTAGTTTTCTCCTCGAGCCCCCTACCTCCTCGGAAACCCAGGCGGCTGAAATCCTGGGGGTGGTACAAACCCGGGAGGCGGGGGCGGTGATCCAGCAGCACCAGGAGGGGGCGCAAATCCAGGAGGCGCGAAGCCCGGCGGCGCACCGCCTGGCGCACCTCCTGGCGCACCTCCTGGACCTCCTGGAGAAGGTCCACGGTAAGTAGCCGGGTGGTAATCGGCAGGATTCGTATACCCTCCCCCCTGGCTCTGTGGCGGTCTCGCAGGGAGTCCAGTTGGTGCCGGCGGGAGACCAGCAGCGCGCATAGGAGGCGGCTGGGAGAAGCCGGGAGGTCCGCGTGGAGGAGCACTGAAGCCTGGCATACCTGGGGTTGTCATACCCGTTGGAACGGGAGGTACACCAGGCTGTGGGCCGGATACGGGCGGGACAGCGGCCTGTGGCGGGGGCGCGGCCGGGGTGGGCGCGTTGATGAAGGCCTGCGGGATGGCGGACGCCTCGGGCACAAGATTCCGCTTCTTCGCCTGCTTCGCCAGCTCACGCTCCGCCTCGTCACCGTGCCTCTCGCCCCTGCCGTCCTTCTTGAAGGCGTACTGTACCGAGATCTCCTTGGAGAGGATGTACTGACCCCCCAGGTTCTCGATCGCGGCGTCGGAGCTCTCGAAGTCGGCAAATGAGACAAACCCAAAGCCTTTGCTCTGGCCGCCGTCGTCACGCGCGACCTTGGGAACGGAGAGCAAGGTGCCGAATCGCGAGAAGGTGTCGTACAGCAGCTTCTCGTCGACCATGGGGTCGAGGTTGCCGATGTAGAGCTCGGCGCCGATCTCGACGCCGCGCTGCTTGTCAGCGGAGGCCTTGTTGACACGCAGCGACTTTCCATACAGCTTGACACCGTTCATGACGTTGGCGGCGTACTCGGCGTCCAGCGGGGTGCGGAACTCGACGAAGCCGAAGCCCTGGTGCGACTGGGTGACACGGTCGCGGGGCATGTGGATGTTGTGGATGGGTCCCATCTGGAGCATGATCTCGTAGATCACCGCGGGGTCGGCGCGCTCGTCGATGTTGCCGATGTAGACCGTCGCTTCCTTGTCTTGCTCCCTGTGCGAAGGGTCAATATTTGCTGGGGTGAAGAGCACATACGGGGTTGGCCGCTTACCAGTGGCGGTTTTGGGCCATCTTGACGAAAAGTGCGGTGCGGCGGTGGGTTAGCCGGCTGAGGTGGACGTCGTGTCCCTAGAACGGCTTCTAGCTGCTGGCTGCTCGGTTGAAGGCTTGTCGCGATAGTCTAGGCGAGGCTGAGTATGGCGCGTGCTTTCGTACTGGAAGAATACTTTTGTAGGCCGGTGGCGGTGACGTCCGCCTTGTGTGGCGCATCTACCACACAAGGAGCAAGTCCTTCAATATTTGTCATCAAATCTCCAGCCACATGGGGCGGTGCGTAGAGAGTGTGGCGTCTCCGAAGACGTCCCGTCCTCCACACACCGGGGCTCCGCTTCCGCACACCTTATGTCAACCTGGTTCTCGGGGTACCACGTCCGTGCCCGCGGTCAGACCTTCACGCCCACTCAACACACTCTCCTTCGGCAGCCACTCAATGGGTCAGGAATTTTTCCCCAACTCAGATGTAAAATAAGAAAATAGAAGTCACGTCGAAATGACTGCGGCTGAGACGAACCCGGGTGAGCCAAACGGCCTGTCCATAAAGGTGGAATTCACGTAAGTTCTGTACCGCCTCGCCCGTAGCCGCCTTGTCCATTCTGAATTTAGCGATGAATAGGTCAGTAACTAACACGAAGGTAGCGGGGGGCTGGAGATGCTCTTCTCCGACCAGCGGGAGCACCAAGTCAAGATTCCTCCTATTATAGATAAGAAGCCCGTGACAGTGGCTCACCTGATTGACCACCTCTGCAAACACGTCATGAAAGACACCAGGAAGGAGCTATTTGTACTCGACGATCATATGTGAGTACACCGTCAAATCCTCATTGGAAAAGAACCTGCCGGCTAATGTGGACTTTAGTCGCCCAGGAATCCTCGTCCTCATCAACGACGCTGACTGGGAACTCGAGGGCGAGGAGTCGTACGAGCTCCAGGACAGAGACAACATTCTCTTCGTCTCAACACTCCACGGTGGCTAGGCTGCGCTTTTTTTTTTTCTTTTTTTTTTGATACTTTAGATTCTTTACGAGACGAGGCAATGGCCAATCCACGTATAGACGATGCCTGGCCCCGCTGCATGTGTATAAGCCATTCTGGCATCAAGCCTCGCTTTCCACAGCTGGGAGGGGCTCTAGGACAACTAGTGAAGGGCAATGCTCTGCCGGAGGCCAAGCAGGAGATCTCCCCCTAAATGCTGTGAAGGGAACTGAGGAACTCTGACCATGATGTTCGCCCTGCTTGTCAAGGCCACGATGGAGGTTCCGCTGATCAAAGGCTCCTTCAGTATCATCCATGAATACATTTCACCCCAAGCTATACTGTTGTACGGTCCCCGTAGGACTATGAAAATACGGGTGTGCTCTTTCTTTTACCTTCCCGTTTACGTATGACGTACAGAACTTTGCCGTACTGCATTCATTTCACAGCGGACCGCTGACTCGACAATTCCCCAGGCTGTTGTCTCATTCTCCTCACATCCTTCAAAAGCAGCGAAACTTGAAAGAATTATCGTTACTATCTAAGCATCTAACACGTAGATTCGTTCTCCCCCAACCTATACTACATAGTTCCATGAACGCCCCATAGCCCTTAGAAGCCATTAAACATCCCATGGACGAGGCCCTAAACCTGTAATCCACCAGGCAGTCCTCCAGACAACCAAGATAGAGATGAACAACATAGCACCCCCAGTGATAAAAGAAGCCTGACTCACTAAGAAGTCAAAAGAATGCCAGTAAAAGTACAGTTGAAAAAAAAAAAAAAAAAAGACAAGTATCCTAAAGACTCGGCACGCAATAAAATAGACTTGGATGCAGAAACAAACTTTCCTCCCATATCCTATGCAAAAGCGAACGACCTGAACGACAAACGACAAGTCAACAGAAAGACAGAACCGAAGTGTCGCGTCCATGTACCCGGCTCCCTCAGCGATCGGCCGTCTGTGACGCCCGATCCAGGCGATCATTACGGCCTATCCGTTCTGTATGCCGGATTTTTCTTCGGCTTTTCGGGTTATGCATCCCTTGCTTCGAACTTGATACCGTAAAACACGATTACCATCCATATGTCCCTTCGTAACTCCCATCAGTCGTATAGTAGTACATCCTGGGCTTCTCCTAAGAGGCGTCTCATCATATCTTCGTTGTTGGTTTCTTCTCCGTTGCTTTCACACCCCCCGAGCACGCGGGACGATATTAATACGCCCGTTCGTATCCGCGATCCTGGAAGACAACGTCTCGTGCGTGTACATCGTAAATGTTCCCGGGTGCATTCGGCGCCATCATTTCACCGCCGCCAACCTTGGCATCGTACATGCCACTTCCCATATGCGCCGGAAGTATTGAGGGGCTGTGCTCGGTTGGGCTAGGAAAGCCAACACTACTCCCGGGACTTAGAGTAGATGGGGGCGTCATGACATGGTCGGCCGCATAGGCCTGATGGTCCAGCGCAGTAGCTGGCACGTCTACAGGGAAGGGTGAGAGGGCGGTGCTCTCGGGCGATTGGGAGCTACCCGAACCCTGGACGTCCCCTTTCTTCCCCCGGCCCTTGATCCCCTTGTTGCTGTTCTTGTAGGTCGTAGCGAGGTGCTCCCAGATATCGCGGTCGGCCTCGGATAGTTCATTCATATCCTTGATGTTTGCAAACTTGCGCCCGAATTCTTCGAGAGCTTCCTTGTGGAATTTATTTTGGTGTGTCTGGAGATAATGTTAGTCTGGAACCGCCCTCCGGTGGTTGTGGAAGGGCTGATGTCGAACCTTCAAGTTTCCACGTGTGCTGAACTCCTTTTTGCAGGTCTCCAGCTTGCAGGCGAAGCGCTTTCCCCCGTGATGGACGTTCTCCTGGTGAGCCTTGACATTACCGCGCTGCGCGAACTGCTTTCCGCATACACCACATTGATACTTCCGCACTCCGATATGTACCGAACGTTGGTGGCTCTAAGAATAACAATGTTAGAGATCTGGTGGCTTCAAGTGCGAGGCTGCTGTAAGGCAACGAGCGGGCTGTCACTTACACGGAGATTTCCCTGCTGCCCAAACCATTTACCACATCCAGGGTACTTGCATGGCTATGGGCCGGAGTTAGTGACCAAGGCTAGCTAGCAGAGTTAATGTGGGGTGGTCAACGAACATAAGGCCTCTCCCCGGTGTGAGTTCTGCGGTGAATCAAAAGATGCGTCTTCTGCCCGAATACTTTCTCACACCCTCGGAAGCCACAGACATGCTTCTTCACAGGGATCTTGCGCTTTTTCAATCCGTCGGGTACGTAGTCATCGGGACATCCAACGGAAGATCCTGTCTGCTCCGCGTCTGTCGTTAAGACGTGATCTTGTCGAGACGGTGATGAGTGGGTCGAATAGCCTACCTCCGGAGATAGGATAGTGGATTCGCGTCTAATCCTGTCTTCGGCGGACTTGACAATTTCGTCCGTTTCTTTCTTGGATTGGACGACGCGCATAAGCTTGTCCACACTGGTGGAGAAGGTCACTTGGTCTTCGGGGTTCACTGTAGCGTTTGCGGTGATGGTTCGCGGCACCTTCGGTAGCTCACCGTCTGGGACCGTCAAGGTCTTCTCCGACGGCTCGTTCCTGGAGGAGCTCTGGGCCTGTTCTTCGAATGGAGGTCGCATGCCCCGATGAGTAGGTGAAAGAATCTCGCTCCTTCCATTCAAAGGCGGCATGGCAACGTGGACGTGCTTGTCTGAAAACGGCTGGCGCGAGGGCTGGCTGTATGACTCCCGTAGTGGAGGAGGGCCATAGCCGTTGAAAGAGAACTGGTTGTGGGAGGCGAAGTGGGACGACGTCAGGCTCGCGATGGGGGCAGCGCTGTAGGTCTGTCCAAGGTATGGCTGGGGCATTGGCGCCCTCTGTTGCTGAGGGGGAACTTGGCTAAGAGGACGAGCGTCGTAGTGCATCAGGCCATCCATCACGTCGTACTCGTGGGCTCCGTGAGCTTGGTTCCAACGGTCCCAAGAGAAGCCGTCCGAAGGCTGGCCGTTCAGCGTCATGGTGACTGTGTTAGAGTTTCCGTGACTCGTCGAGATCAAGGTCATTGCTTCTGTGGTCGGAGAAGTATTTGAGAAGAAAGTGTATTGTCTTCGGATCGCGACTCCAGTGGAATGAGGTGTCACGAACAAGGCCGAACCCCCTGGAGGGAGAAGTAAGGTGCTGAGGCCTTGTCTTCTGGGGAGGAGGAGGGAAATTATATAGGCAAGGGGATATAGACGCAGCGAGACTCGGACGTCAAGAGTAGAAAGGAAAGAAGTAGTTCGCAGTTGCTTTGCTTTTCCACGGACCGTGTACCGAGGACGTGTTGACTTGAGCCATAGAGGCACCAGCACACCAGGATGAAGGGATGCGAGGTGAATATATAAGGCGGCTGGCAGTTGAGGGGATGGGGGAGGTCCATGGATCTCGCACCGGCAGGCTGGAACAGTCACTCAGGCGAGATCCCCGCGGGAGGAGAATGTATCTCTCTCGAAGCCCCAGCTTTGGGGGGTCATAATAGCAACTAAGACATGCATCCCAAAGGTGGCAGGGGAGGGAGTGTTGGACTCAGCCAAGAGGTACTGGGAGGGGTGAACGGAGCCCGAGACGCAACATAAAAAACGGCTTTCGGGTTATGTTCACCCCCACAATCCATGGCCTCCCGATGCGGAGATCCCTGGCTGGACAATGAGAGGGCTTTTTACCGCGAGGGCTGACTCCCAGCTGGCTGCACCAATCTGTATGGGGCAGGGCCTAATCAAGACGAAGAGTCGCTGCGGGAGTGTTAGAGTGACCCCCTCCGATCAATCTTGGCAAGTGGGCTTGCAGGGGGGCGTTTGTTTAAGACCGGGGGGTGTAGAGAACTGACGGGCTGGGACCGTATCCCAAAAGCTTGTGGCTTTGTAAAGTTTGAAACTACATGTCGATCGTGGAAGCACGACGGTCTTTGATAATGGTAAGACATCTCACGCTAGATGAAGGGAGGTAGGGGAGGTGCCTGCCCTGGGTTGGGCCATCGTGTAAGTACTTCCGGTACAAGAAGGGGGAGAAGGAGCTACCGTCTGCTCGAGAACCACCGACCAAGCATGTACGGAGGACGTAATGGATACGGAGGTAAGATAATAAAAAATGGTCAGGTTAAGATAACGCCGACCAGACAGCGAATATAGTACTGGCGAACGACCGACCCTTGGATTTTCCGAACGCCGGACGCAACTCCTGAGTCGACGCCGCTAGTCATCTTGGAAGGGCAAGATAAGAGGCATATATTTAAGGAGGAATTGCGTTCCCAAGGTAGGGCCGGCCAAGAAATGACCACTCGTTTCCACGTGTTGGTATTCTCGCAGCCATCTGTTTTGCAGGGCGTTTTGCATCGATCTGTGACCGTTGGATTTTCGCCCATGTTCACCAAAAGCACAAGGTTGCATTGCCAGGGGAATCCTGGTGTTGTCAGTCCAAGCATTGTGAGAAGGGGGAAACGGTAGGTGGGAAGGGGCGGGGTCAGGTCGGCCCCTTGTCAGCGCTTTAAATTTGGAACCCAAACGTGGATTTCCCCATCAACCCTCCCCTGTGGGTATTATTATTAGCAGGGCCGTTGGAACCGTGTTGCTCGGAATAGTGAAGATGAACCGGGAGTTGGACGGCCATGCGGGCGCACCGGCGCCCGCCACAGCATGCTTAAAGCTTCGAAACAGGAGCTAGGACCACCTGCCCTCGAGGCCATCAACATCGACCATCATCTTCCGTCATCAAGCCCAATGCCAGCACCTCACTACAGTGTATTGTCGTCGCTAGTGTTCCACGCGTTATCCCTCCAAGAGTTTTGAATCCGCACAACAGCCCCACTTATATGCCCAGTTATTGGCACTCGCACTTTCCGAGCTTTTTGGGGGTTGAGCAGCTCGGGGGGCAGTGGTGCCTTCCAGCTGACAAGGGTTCTTTGTTCACTCTTTCCTGCAAGGCAAAGCGAGCGAGCTCGGACAGCAGGGGCCACCCCGGAGCAGAGCAACAAATACTTCGCACCTCCGGACCACTTTGACGGGTAATCGCAGGTCATTGGCTGGCTGTTGCCCACCAAGTCAAGATGAAAGGGGAAGGTGCGGCTGTTAGTGGTCACTTTCTCCTGTCTTTCGACCACTGTGTGGAATTCCGGTCTGTTGCCTTTCTTTGCCTTGGTGGAAAACAGGCGCAGTGGCAAGAGAACCCTCTTGGTTTTCGTCGGCAATGGACCAAATTCTCCTCGCCTTATGCTGAGATCAAGTCGTGCCATTGACGCCTTCGATGGTCCCCCACGCATCGACGCGAAGCCAAGAGATGCTTCATCTTCTGCGGTGTGGTGGGGCATACCAATCTGCGTAGACAACGATGAGATCTCTTCCATTGACGCAACTTAATACGACACTGAGGGGCAGCGTTCCTGGATCTCCCAACCATCTCTCGGTGCTACTTGCAGCTCGACGTGAAGGACGTCATCCTCCGACTGGCCTGTGGAAGGGTCCTTTGGGGAATACCCTCACCCCCCTCACCCGCCGACACCTTCGTAGCCACAGCGAGCGCGGCGTCTCAGTGTCCCCAACCTTTGGCTGTCAGGACGAAAGAGGCGTGACCCTAACGAGCCTCTCTCGTCTCTCTAAACACTTTCTGTTGCCATTCGACGCTCACATATCATATTCTGAAAGTGGGCTTCGAGGCGCAGTCCCGTGGAGAACCATCACGGACCCGCCAACCCGGATGCCTTGTCCCCCTTTTTCCGCCCTTGAAGAGGTTGAAGGATGAATATCACGGGCTCGTCAAAGCTCGCGAACCGACTAGGTTTATTCTTCTCTGAAGGGGTTTCTGCCATTGCGGACCATAATAACAGAGAAATTTGAACGTCAGTGTTGCCCTGGACCTGTGAGATTTACCGACACTGGGGCGGGGTCGCTTTCCATTGATAGTTGAAAGATTCTGGTTCGGGGTGCAATCAATCTCGTGGAGATCCAATCGATCTCGCGTGTTGCGTTCCATAATCCTGGGACGTGAAACGGGCGACGTGGTTGCTCAAGACCTAATGAAGTGCAGGTGGTGTGGGAGACCATCCCTGCTATCGACAAGGGGGGACCCTGGTCAGTGGCGCACCCGATCTGCCGGCACAGACAGGGGTTCATCCAGTTGGGAATATCTGCCCCCACGCCACGACGCGGGTTCTTACAGACTGTCGTGAGAGATGTTTTCTCAGTGTACGATGGAGAAATGGACACGCCAGAGAAACTAGATGGAGCAGGGGGTGTACTCGGGTCAAGGCTCCTCTGGCTGCGTCCTCTCGATTCCCATTCCCTCGAAGCATGCTGCGGATCGTAGACTTAACCCGTTTCAACATGAGGAATGGAACAGTGGGTGAAAGGATTCCGCACCTTAACGCCCACGCTGTTGCCCACAGGCCATGGCATTCGGGCGGGCCGTGGTGGGGACGCCGAGCCCACCCTGGCTTTGGTCTGGCTTACACTCTCGCAGGAATCAAGCTTCATGGGCCAGCTTTGTGGGTCGGAATTTATGTGTTCGCTAACTAGGATTAGAGTAAGTATTTTATATTTCTATCTGTAACGACAATACCTCCGTTGATGAGCCTATTTTCTGACGGCCATGACTTTCGCAGCTAGATATTCCTTCGCAAGTGGCAAAATAAGGGAGAACATACTCATGTCGGGGGTATATTCTCCTAGCATTAGTAACTCGTATGTATGCGAGTCCATTTCTCCTCCTCCCGCAACTGTCAAATTCGAGTGAGGACTTGTCAGATGGGCCAAGCAGATAACAAGGATGGCACGGAGCGGCTGAAACGGAGTGAGATAAATAGTACCACGTCTTAAGGCGTGTGCTTGCAGCCGCCTCGGATCGTTCCCCATGTCCCATGAACCGTGGCCCACAATTTCTCGCAAGAAAAGCCAAAGCAGGCCGGAAACAGTCCCCACAGAAATACAGATAAACTCCTGGCGTGCGAGGCAGGTCGGTGCCCGGTGATCTATCAGATGGTATCCTGACGTCTCAACGGCTCCCGGTCGGAATTATAGCTTCCGGGGGGTTTTACCGACAAGGAATCAAGAGTGAGGTGACGTCGCAACTTGTAGTTACGAACATAATTAATAATGGGGTTCGACCCTTTTAGTACGGTATATCGTGGGCAGTGGTTGTTCTGTCCCTACAGTACTCCCCCCCGGCTTTATCCTGCCACACTCCGGACTTACAAGTACCTCGTACGCCAAACAAAACAAGGGCGAGGAGCTGGTGGGGTGAGTGACGGGGGGAGGCGTCGGCGAAACCCCTGGTCGGCTGAACCCTTGACCCACACACCATCAAGCCGGGACCAATTATATGCCAGCTTTCAGAGGTTGTGATATCGTCGTGGAGATGGAGCCCACTCGTCCTGCTCGAAAGTGGGAAAGCTCGAGGGATATCAATCTCTCAGTGAGGGGTGATCTGAGGCGCCTCGAGGTTGGAATGGCCCTCCTGTTTGGAAGATTGGTATCGGAGAGAGCGATATGATGGATCATACTGCCTGGCGTCATGTCCAGGTCGCCTTCCCTCCATATGGAGCAACGTGTGAGTGGCAGAATCTCAGTGTCTCGACGTCGAATGCCCCCTCAATCTTTGATGGCTGCTGCAAACGGGGTACTTCAGGCGCGTGGGGGGCTTTCAAGACTGAACATGAATGGGCTGCATCTGCGTCACTCCTACTACTCGCAGTCGGGGAAGCTCGCAGAACCTTCCAGGTATGGGAGCCGAACGGCAATGCACGTGTCAGGAGGGAAGACCCGGTGTCGCCGTCTCGAGAGCGCACGTTCTGGTCCCCTGCTTTACCCTGCATTGCGAAAGTAATACTCCACGGAAACACGCAGTCCGGAGCGCAGATCGGGTTCGCTTGGGAAACGATTTACACACTTACATCACTATGTAGTTTTTCACCGCCCACGACAACCGGGGTTCCCTCAGCAGGCAGCCAGGAAATTTGACTGGCGGGGTCCGTGTTAATCGCCGGTCTTCGCTGTTGGTGCGGGAGCGCCGGGCATGAAGTTGACGAGCTTGCGGTTCCCCACCATTGAAACGCAGGTGGAATGGAACCCCCTTTCTCACTTCTTCGATGTCGGAGGTCTAGCGCGTGAAGAGCAGTCATATATCATAAAACAACCCCGGGACGGATGGCCCACGTATCATTATCGTTACGAGACCAGAAAGCCAGAAACGACATGACGATGGCCGACGCTGTTGAGACATCCATCCCGGGGACCATGCTAACAATTCCCAAGATAAAGTTCCCGGCGGAGGGGGGAGGGGGAGGCCTGGGGCGCACATCAATCCCAGGGCCTTGGTAACCCTCCCTGCTGGCCGGATCAGTCCCCTATTGGCCGAGCTCAACCACCCGACAGGGATTAACAGCCAACGAAGGGGCCAAAGTCGCCGGTATGGGCTGCAAGTTGACGGGTTTTCGCCCAAACGATTTTCGCCCTGCTCACCACCAACCTGGTCCGACGACTTCTACCTCGAACCCAATGGGGCGGGACTACCCCTGGATGGACATGGTGCCGCGCCTTCCCATGCGCTTTGGCTTCTGATAGGTCGTGTGGCATTTCTGCGCTCGGGGCGACAGGGATATTGGGATTGCCTCTTGCGCTAGTATTTCTTTGAAGGGGGAGGGGAATATGCAGGACGGCGGCTGTGGCTCGTTTGTCACTTCGATTCTTGGGAGGGACCGGATCTCGGCGTAAGGGTGTCCTGGTGAAGGTGGTGGAGGTGGTGTGGTATGGCGTGGGGTGGCGGAAGGGACGGTGTGATTGCAGTGATCTCATCCAGAAATGGAGGCGATGGGTGCCGGAGAGTGAGACGGCCTTTGGAGACAGAGCGGAGAGAGGAAGTTGCTTGCTGTGTGGCTGCAGAGCGCCTGATACACGGTACAGCGGCGAAGGCTGGATACCGTGCGCCACGAACGGCGACTCGCGCCCGGTTTTCCCCTCAGAACTTGATCTCTGGATTCTCTCGCGCTCAGTGAGAACCGGCGGAGCTGGGCCGTGAGACCCACAGGGCACGTAGCTTCAATGCCCACCTACGCTAACAGCTGCAGGCATGACCTCAAGTAGAAGCCCGCGTGGACCATCGCAAGAGCTGGCTGCCGATCTCGACGCAATAATGTGCAGCCACTCCCTCAACGGAAGCGCATGGCGGGCGAATTGAATCAAGCGGCATGCCTCTTGCTTGACCCTCCTAGAGTGTCTTAGTGGTGGGGTATTCCGGCCTATTATGCTTGTCTCAGCTTTTTATTCCGCAGGCTCAGACACCAGCACAAAGCATGAGATCAAAGAGGCCGCCCAGAATCTGTGTGTGTAACGGAAAGCTTGGGGCCTTGCGACGATCGGACCGTCTCCGGGTTCGAATACTGCTTGAGCTGCTGTGTAACGGAAGCTGGGGGAGAATTGTGTCATGAGGTTCGGATGCATCCGTCTATAATGTAACCAGATTATTATTTTTTTTTAAATTATTTTTTAGTTTTATTTTATTATTTTTTTTTCTGAGCGACGACACATGGGTACGACATATAGTTTGCCAAGGGAGTCACATCAGGAGAGGGAGCCAAAGGAGGCCATGCCACCTGGGAGAGTCCAATTAGCCACCCTCCAACACTGACGTGCTTACTTAGTTCAGCCAGCGGGCCCCTGTCTAGGTCCACCATTAGCCGGCTAGCGGCGGGTTCCGTGCCGGGACGGCTTCCGCGGTCCCTGACCCCCGATCGCAGGCACTAATGTTAATTTAGCGGATTCCAGGTCCTCGTCCCTCCTGCGCGTCAGTTACAAGTGGTTGAGATATTGACTCGCGGGGTCCGCGGAATGTGAACAGTTTGCGCCAGGGCGGGGAAGGCATGAGTTTGCATGAACGAGAGCCAGCTTGGGCTCATCACGCCGGGGACGCGCAGAGGCAGACTGAGCAGTTCCGGGAAGACGCAGGTTACGGAGCTGTCTCGGCCCTTCCTGTTACAGCGTATCATGTCATCCCTGAAGGTCAGTCAGTGGTGGTTGGCACCGCCTTACCCCGGCCCCCTTCAGCCTTGCTCGCATGCTGATAGCGACAGGAATACGCCCATCTGCTAGTGGTAGTATAAAACGACCTGGAGACGTGCTACGCGGCATCGGAGAATCCCCGTAGTGTCTGATCTCCTCTACTACATGCCAGGAGTTACGCTGCAATGCATGTTCTACGTATTGTCTACATGGGGTGATATGGGCTTTTGAAGACGTACGCCGCAGCGCAGACGAGATGCCCTTGTTCTGAGCCGGAGACGGAAGGCAGTGCTAGTGCCCCCTGTTAGCGGAGCGTTCAGCGCAGTTAGCGTGCATTAGTGTGTGGGATCGGGTAGGGGTTCCAGTGAAGAGACAGCACTAATAGCAGGAAGACACCCGGCCTGCTACAGTCTGGCCTGGAGTAACCCTGGCCATGGACATATTTTTAGCCAAACGGCGCTTCCGGCCACTAACCACGGCACAGAAACGGAGACGGACTAAGAGTGGATCTCGTTGCGACGACCATTTCAGCCGTTATTATTACGAGCCAGCGACTGGGCACGGGGCACGGGTCACGGGAGGCGCCGAGCTTCCCCACTTCAGCCGGCTCTTTGTCTGTAAGTCTCGCCATGGTCGGAGGAAGGACCTTGCATTCCTTAGTCAGAAGATGGGGTCCTCATGGCCCAGCTGCCATCTCCGGTGTTCGCCTCTGCCCACGAGAGCGGTGCCCCATTTCGCGCACTTACACTGGGAAAGAGGACGAGCACCCACCTGAAGTGGGCATCATCTCCCTATTCCTAACCGGGACGTCCACGTCTGAATTTGGAGGGTGGTCAGACGCTGCAAGAAAAGCAAGAGGCCACGCTACGAATACCTCCAGGACACCAGCACCCCGTCCCCGGCATCTCCTAGGCCGAATGTTGGGTGTGTGACGGGGCAAGAGGCCAGTAGGATGGGGACCTCTGCTAACTTAGTGCATCCTCGGCCGGACCGTCTGAGCATGGTGGTAAATGCCCAACGAGAGGAGCATCCCGAAGAGATTCCATGATCAGCTTGGTACGCCTCTTCGATCCCCCTGGTAGACGGGCCCCCGGGGGTGGGCGCTACCGCGGTGGACGAGCAGCACCTGGCACCGTGGTTAACAGCCATATCGTACGAGACTAACTTAGCCAGTTTTACACCCCCGGTACCGTGACATCGCCTTCATTTCCCTAAATTCGACGAAAACGTCATCACAGCGATGCCATCTAATAGCACCTTGGCTCAGGTTCAGCTCACAGGGCCTTGGGTTTGCGAGTGTGGGCGCTCCTGAGGCGTGCATCCATCCACCCAAGAACGACTAAGCTAATGCAAGTAGGGCTGTTGCCGAATGAACCCCAATATCACGGAAGGAATACCTGCCTGACTGAGGAGTACCAGAGGGCGGGTTGGGATACCAGTCGTGAATCACTCCAAATCAGGGCAAACACACACATCCAAGACTTGCAGGACTAGTAACGTTGGCCGCCCCATGGATCTCCCTCCCGAAGTCGTGATAAGTGCTCCTCCTGCTACTGATATGGTTCATCTAACGAAGCATATACGAGGGCGTGTGCATTGTCTGCACTTGTCTCGCATTGCTAGTAAGGATGGGGTGCCACCAGGGGAGGCACCAAGGCGACGATGTTGTGGTTCGGGAGCGAAAAGAGCTCTCCCCGGTGAGACTCTCCACCGTCCTGCTTGCTTTCAGATACGGATGAAGTCGGAGATTAGTTGCTTCGTGGTTCCTTCCTGCTTTGCAGCTGCAAGACGGGACGTTCTGTCAAACGCATGGTCCGTCTGCAACACTTCATGCTAGGCGGCCCTATCAGCCGTAACTCATTGGATAGGGCCTGTCTGCAAGGCACTATCCAATGAGTTACACAAGAACCACGAAATCGACAGTACTTTCACCAGGAGAGCAAATGCGGGAGTCGGAGAGCTCCATCGAACCGTGGGTCCCATCTTCAGATGCTCGCTTCATACCGCAGTACCAAGTTTGCACGACAGTAGGGTGGCTATATCGTAACCGTTCTCGATTGAGCCTTTACGGTTTTACGTTGTGCAATCAGTGAGAGGATTGTATTGCTGGAGGACACTTACAATGCAGAGCCATCCTTGGTATAGGATTGAGGGATCACACCCCCATACAGAGCTTTGACGGTGTGGTTCCCGCTACATCCTCTGCTCTGAATAGCATCTAACTCCAAAATATCTACGTACAGTCAAGGTATAGTAATGCGAACCCCCCTGCTAGCAGGGTTGTCCAAAGTAAGAAGAGGATGTTGAAGGAAAGATCACCATGGCTGGCCTTAACATGTCTGTGATATCAGCATGTAAGATGGCTGTAATGATAAAAATGGTGACCTACTTGCAGCAAGTGGTGTCGAGAAACTGATTTAGGGGACAACGAGTTGTGATTGTATGCGAGTATGGCATAACAAGCGTATACAAAATGCCCAAAAGGATATCGAAGAAGCAACGGTAAGACAGTGGTTTCTGACTCGAAGGCAGATCCTAATGCAAAATATCGCCACAAAGGTGGTCGAGTACTGAGTATCGTGAGTTCATACCGGGTGTCATTAGCACCCCTGACTTCCCCTCACTCCAGTGGATCCGCCATCACTTGCCTTTACCAGACAAGCAATTACAACAACAGTATGGAAGACGTTTTTACCTCTTGAGGCATGAGGCATATATTCCAAAGCGTTTGGCTAACCGATGTAACAAGACGTGCAGGTGTAAGAGGGGTTGGAAGGCAAGTAGAAGGAACGCCGGAGGAAGGCGCATGTGTGCTCCAGGAAAAACTACTGAGGTCAGGTCAGACGCATCATTTGGAGGCCTCAAGTTGAGGAACGCGCGGACTAGGTATCTCTGCATGAGCACTCGGCAGGTTCTGTCAAGTCCGGACGCAAACACTGTTGAAGCTTGCCAAGCACGGGAAGACTGCTGAAGCTCGTCAAGGGCGGAGGCACCTACGTCCTTGAAAAGGATCCAATAGGCGTTGGGCCATTGCAGAGGACGGCGCTCGGACCTCCCGAACATAACGTCACTGGGCATGCATCGAGACGCCCGCAATCGAACTCTGGACTCAAGTCTTTCCTTAACTGCTTCTAGTCTGATCATGAACCCCCACCTAGACCCGCAACCTCGACCACTCCTGTAGGCGACATATAACTCGTCATAACGCCGTTCCAGTGTGAATCCTACGAACCGTGGTTGCGCTCTTCGAGGTAACATGGCTAGTCATACGAGGTCAGCGCGCATGCAGACTGAACGGAAAGGAGGATGAAGCAACTCTCTCTCTTCTTCCGCTTTCCACCGGAGGTCCCCGGCTCTTGCGCCACGGCGGCAACCCTGCGCCCGCCGCGTCTCTTGGGGGAGCCTATGCAACTTCGAATCCGGCTCCCGGACTGCAACGCTGGTTAGAGACGAAGCAGATGCGGACCCGTCCCCCTGCGTTCAACGTCCCGGCGGCCAGCGGTCGGAAATGTCGCCTGTCGCCACGGCCCGGATGTCGTCACGTGGGTTTTTGGCATGCAGGTAGCGTGAGACATACCGGGATATGGGCCGCATAGCTCGTGTCTGACAGCAGGAATGGTCGCACCGGCCGGTCGTCTTTACTGCCGGGGTCCTCCTTGCGGGGCCATGATAGCCCGGTCTCCTCGGCCGACGAGGATATCCCATGCAGCCAATCGACGTGTTTTCTAGCCAACGGAGTGTGGTTCAGATTACGAGTTATCATACGAAAGATGCAGAAGTTCTGTTAGTTTGCTGCAGAGCTCGAGAACCTCATGCGGGTAATCTCGTAAAAGCGGATAGTGAGGCCATCCTCGTTGACACATGGTCTCTGGGCTCCTTTGTTGCTTCTGGTCTCGATCTTCCGTGGCCACCGTCAACGTCGTATGGTACATGGAAGAGAAGCCTCGCCTAACTCCCTCTTACCAAGGTGCAGCAGGAGGAATCCTTCATCATCACCAAAGGATCCGTGAGCCGCAGGACACACGGCCTCATCTGTCAAAGACGTCTGGATGAAGGGAACGCGGTATACACATGCGAATCTTCCCTCCGGAAAAAAAGAACGGCTGTATAAGTGACTGGGTAAGTACAATTCCCTCTATATAAGATGTGAGGATATTATCAAGCAGAGCTTTCGGCTTTAGGGCAAGCCCTGAAGTTCTGCATGACAATGCCGTATTCTCCTGCTTTGTATCATGGAATACCAGAAATGACGCTTATTGGACAGCAAGGAATTGAAAATTTAGAAACTCCAGTCTGAGCTCGGCAGTTTCGTGTAATACAGGAAGGGGCCTGATGCTTTGGCGCCGACAGACGCCCTCACAGATCCATGCATTGGCCCAATTGATCTGAGACATGCATATGCACCCCTGGGTTCCCCAAACTTGGTTACCATCGAGAAAGTTTGGTTACATTCGACCTCTAGTGGCCGGAAAAAGCGCCGCGCAGCTCTCGGCAAGCCGGACGTGCCTCGCCGACAACCGGGATGCCGAAGGCCTCCCCCCAAGCATCTCACTTCGGGGTGGGGCCGACCCGCCCAGTGACGATCCCGTACCTCGACCACGGAGAATGCCCGAGCGGGCATAGAAACATTGCTGCATCCAGCATGAACTAGTGGCGGTGGCGCTTGCTTTTGTCTCGGCGGCATGCACCGTCATGGAGGCCGTTTCCCGCGCCCCCAGATCGGTGGGCTAGTGCATGTCGTCTTCCTTGTTGACGGCGACGGGGCAAGCGGGAAACCAAGACAATGGCCCCGTTCACCGAGGTGAGGATCGGCCCAATAAGGTTCCTGGGGTAAGCTGCCAGCGCGCCTAGCGGCGGAAGTGGCGGCCTGGGATGCAGACATCGCGCCGGACGCACGTTTCTTTTTCTTCAGGCGCGCCGGGCCAATGGAGCAAAAGGTACGTGCACAAGGAGGTTTAGCATGCTGGGGAAAAAAGGCCGAAGTGATTGGTCTGCAGGAGGGCGGGCTGAGAGATCATTGTACTGGCTCCCATATTGCCACTCTGCATTTGCATGGCATTGGCGTGGCGTGGCGTGTGGAGATCGCGACTGAGACTGGGGGGAGGGGTGTTTGATCGGTCAAATTGGGGTAGTTTCTTGGTAGGTCAAGCCTAACGTCTTTCTCACCGTTTGCCACCGAAGGAGGGTGTAGTAACTAGGGGGTGATAATGCGTCCCCCTGTACTTTCTCTAGGGGCGAGCGACGCCTCTTAGCCGGAGCATCACTAATTTTGTGTCTGCACCTCGTCGTTGACGGGCTCCGTTTCCATAACATCATGCAAGAAATCGGCACACCCCTAGGACGCAAAAGCAGAGAGAGACGACAAATAACAAATCGGCCCGCCGGAGTACCTGCTTCCCCTGCCTGACTCGATATGCAGCTGCGAATGACGAGCAGCAGTCCCGAGCCGTGGAGGCCGCGCAATATCATGACGAGGATGCAGATAAGCAGATTCCCCTGACCCGCACATCACAGGAGAGGTCTCGATTGGAGCGAAGCCAAGTAGGGCGTAGTTGACTTGCTCCTAGTCTCTGCTTTCGGGGTTGTGACGGCAATGAGCGGCGTCAAGGATCAACAGTCTCCGGGCCGAGGGAGATGCACTTGAGACACCTGCCTTGTGATAAACACGCGGTGGCTGCGCAACTCAAGGGGAAGGAGAGGAGGAGGAGAAGGGGGGGGGGGGTTGAAACTTCGAGGGGCGAGACGTGCTGCCGGCCAGACCTGTGAGTTGCAGGTTGGCTCAGGGATGGGGGCAAGGCCTGGCCGCAGAGACATGATGACGGCTCGGCGACGCAAACCCTGTTCATCCTTCCCAGTTGCCTTCCCCCAAGACGCGTCACCTGGCTTGTGGACCTGACGTGTGGAGGTGGTTGACCAGAGACATAACGACTCACTGGAGAGACAACAACAGACTCGGGGCTGGGACCAACCACCGTCGGCGGACATGTAGGGGGCGAGGCGCGTGAATGAGAGAGTGTCTATTAGAGGTGCGTGAGCGCGTGTATCGTGTCTATCGGGATATCTGAGTCTATCGAGAGCGAAGAGGCTGGCGGGGTGGCTAGTCGTGGCTCAACAGCCTCGCTACATGCATCATGGCCAAAGTGGGCGGCTGGCTTCGGCTTGTTTTCTATTCTTCCTCCTCCCTGACGAGCGGTTCGTGTCCGACCTCGTCTTGTACCAGGTTCCCAACTCCCCATGATGTCGCAGGCAGAATGTTCACAGACTTCCGCCAGAGGGCCTCCCCGAGTGAGGGTCGCTAGGGGTACAAAAACCAGCGAGGTCCTTACTCATCCTGCCCATCCGCCCACCTCGGCAGGTAAAACTTCACATTCTCGTAAACTAGGAACGTCACCCACGTAGCGGGCATGACCCTGACTACTCCCGTCGCGAGCCCCCTGTAGAACCCCTTGACGCCCTCCTCCCGCCATATCCTCCGCACAACATTCACCACCCCGCGGCCAAAGCGCGCGTCGGCATCGTAGGTTTGCAGCCTGCTCCTGAGAACCTGCTGCGGGTACGTGACGATGCCGGCGACGAGCTTGGCGAGGCTCGAGATGCCGATAGTCGACTCGGTCGTCATCTTCTCGGGGTCCCGGCCGTCCCGGCCGACGTGCTTCCTCTGCGCGAAGTACATGCGCTTTGCCGGCTCGTACACGGCAAACTGCACGGCGCCGTGCGAGACGCTCAGTAGGCTGATGCCCAGCCCACGGTAGAACCCCCGGAGCCCCTCGTCACGGAACAGCCGCGCCGCGCCAGACAGCATCCCCGGGTACGCCCCGTCCGCGCCCTTGTCGGACGACAGTATCCTTGTCTTGAGCACCCATATCGGGTTCGTAAGCACCTGTGTGAGCATGCCCGCACCGCCCGAGGCGGCGAAGTAGTCCAGTGGGGTGAGGCGTGCGCGGTCGCCGCCGGCCTTGTAGGATGCGAGGGTGCGTTCGAGGCGGGTTTTGAAGAAGAAGAAGGAGGCCCACGAGGCGGCGTTGCCAACTAGGTTGGGCGTTAGGCCGCGGTAGAGGGAGGCGAGGGGCTGCGGGGAGCGGGTGAGGGAGCGGATGATGGCGAGGGTCGAGACGGTCGAGGAACGGCCGACAGAGCCGCGGTGGACTGCGGGTGCGAGGAGGGTCAGCGCTATTGCACGGGGATCTTGGAACAAGGGAGGTAGAAGCGACGAGCTACACACTTTGCATGCGCGTCTTGACAATGTCGAGCGGGTGCACGACGAGGGTGGCGACGGAACCGGCGGTTAGGCCGGCCACGGACTCGACCTGCGCGGGCGAGAGGCCCGCGTGGTGGGAGGCAATCATGGGTCGTTCATTGGCGCTGCATGGCTGGGTTTGGGAAACGCCCATCGCCAGCAGGTTGTGGCGGCGCTGAGGCAGAGTGTTGTTGCTCTTGGCAGGAGGTGGGTGTGGTTGAAGATGGGTAAAAGCCGAGACCGTGGGTTTTTTTTGGGGGGGGGGAGGGAGGTGTGACGTCGACGTACAAGCGCCCAAAGGGGCTGAATGCTTACAGCTACACTGAAAAACACGAGCAGAAATAAATGTTACTGGGACATCCAGAAGTTCACATTTCAAGAAACCATTAGGGTGACTTAATTCACCTGTGGACATTAAGCTATTGTACACGACCATCTACGTCGTCAAAGACGGTCATCCTGTCTATATCCCCTTGAGACTGCGTCACTTCCTCCCATCCCTCGATCCCTCCATTTATCAAGACAACGCCGCCGCCCTCGTCCGGGCGACAGGCTCTTCCGTTTAAGTAGTACACGGCGCTTGGCCTCCTTAAGCGCCCGGGCGGTTTAGAAGAGCGGCGAGATTAGTCTGCGTCCAGTTAGCCACGTCACTCCAAAGCAGGACCATTCTTACCGGATGAGAGACGGCCGGGGCTCGCTCCGCGTGTATCCTGCAATGACTAGTAAGCATGTATGCCGTCGTGAGTCTGCGTCAGAGGTAAGGCGGTACCGAGGTAGAGGATCAGGGGGATGTAGCCACTGCGAGTAGGTTAGCCCCGGCTCAACAAATCTGCAAGTGATGGGAGAGGAGCATACTAGTGGATGGCAACCCTAGAGATGTCCATAACGCGGCCAATGCGCTCCTATTGTCTCTGCATCAGTATCATCGCACGCCGTGAGGCTGTCGTGGTCACATCGACGTACCTTGGACTCGTCCGAGAGGTTGAAGACGGCAGACATTGTTGGGTGATGGGATGGGCGCGAGGCTATTCGTGGTTGTGTGGTACGAGTCCGGTACTATCCGCGGGAATTTCTGCGGGGAAATGTCGTCGAAAATGAAAGTTGAAGTCTGTCGTCGAGGGAGATGAGTTCTTGGATGTTCTCGGAAAGCCTGAATATGACGCGCAAAAAGTCGGGAAGCTGCTATAGAAAAATTCCCGTGGTCCGTGCACGAAACACCCTCACGCCCACCGAGGCCGCCTTCGGTGAGTGGCCAATAATACGTCTTACACTGCTGCACCACCAAAAGCCTCTACCTTTGTGTACTCGGGGCAGAATTCTCGTGACTGCCAGCGTACACCACCGTCCTCGAAAATGGCTAACTGGGTCCCGGAAGTAGAGTACCTGTCTACGGGGGCCAATCGCCACGGGGCCGTCGCAGACTGGAGCGAGGACGGCATCCTGGCCTTTGGTGCGGATACGAACGTTGCTTTGTGGAAGCCGGAGGTGAGAGAGCAGGCCCCTGCGAAATGCGAAAAGGAGCTCGCTAACGGGATAAAATGTAGCCATCTAACTCTATAGGGATTAGAGTAGTCTTAGGGGGGCATAAGGGCACGGTGAAAGCCGTGGCTTTCTTGCCTAGGGTGAGCGAGGGCGACATCTCGTACCTGCTCACGGGCGCCGATGACTTCAAGCTCAAGCTATGGTCCATAAGTAAGGACCTTTCCAAGTGGGAATGCCTCCAGACCTTCGACGCGCACTCGGCGTCCATCACCTGCCTGACTGCTCTTAAGTCGTGGTCTCCGTCCGCCCCTGTCCTCCTTGCGTCCGGCGCCGCAGACTACTCTATAAAGGTATGGAAGTTCGATGCGGGGCAGATTCACCCGATCCAGACGATAAAGTCTGCGCAGGAACCGAGATACTTTCCTCTTACGCTAGCGTTATGTGCTGTTGGTAGCGAGGAAAGGACCTTCATCCTCGCTGTCGGAGGTACCAGGCGGACAATCCACATCTTCGGCGCTTCGGGGCAGGAAGAAATCGAGTTCAAGCCCCAGGCCACGCTCTCGGGCCATGAGGACTGGATCCGCTCTCTAGACTTTACTTTGGAGACCAACGATGTCACTACGAGTGATATTCTGCTCGCCTCAGCGAGCCAGGACAAGTACATCCGCATCTGGCGCGTTCACGAGGGAAAGCAACTCCCCGCCCTCTCCGCCGCCGCCAGTGCCGACCCCCTCCGCGAAGCTTACCTCCCCGGGAATGCGCCGTCAAACAAGGCCCACAGACTAAAGGTCGCCGACCGGGATTTCTCGATCACTTTTGAGGCCCTGCTCCTTGGCCATGAGGACTGGATCTACGCCGTGCAGTGGCACCTGGCGCCTGATGGGGCGCTGAAGTTGCTTTCCGCATCGGCGGACAACTCCCTCGCCATCTGGGAGCCCGACTCTGTGTCCGGCATCTGGGCGAGCACCACTCGCCTGGGCGAGATCAGCCGTGACAAGGGCGCCACGACGGCGACCGGGAGCATTGGTGGATTCTGGACGGGTCTCTGGCGTGCCGACGGCAGGTCCATGGTGTGCCTTGGCCGGACGGGCAGCTGGAGGCGGTGGGACTACAACGAGGAGGACCAGATATGGAAGCCCGCCCTCGCCGTCACGGGCCACACGAAGCCCATTACTGGCATCGCGTGGTCTCGCTCCGGCTCATACCTCCTCTCTACAAGCTCCGACCAGACCACACGGCTTCACGCGGCATGGTCCGAGCACGGCGGCTCGTGGCATGAGCTGTCGCGCCCGCAGATCCATGGCTATGATCTCAACTGCGTCGACACTCTCGGCGACGCGCAGTTCGTCTCTGGCGCCGATGAGAAGCTCCTCCGCGTCTTCCGCGAGCCGCGAGCCGTCGCCCGCCTACTTAATCGTCTCTGCAGCCTCGAATCTGACGCTGATGCCATGCCCGACGCTGCTAATATCCCGGTGCTCAGCCTCTCCAACAAGGCCGTGGATCGCGACGCTGCAGCGCCCGAGGAAGCTGCCGATGACACCGCTACTGATGCGCTGCGGTCCGCGCTAGAGATTGATCGACCTCCGTTCGAGGACGCTCTTTCGCGGTACACGCTCTGGCCCGAGACGGAGAAGCTGTATGGGCACGGCTACGAGATCTCGTGTCTCTCAGCAAGCCATGACGGCCGGCTCATAGCTAGCGCGTGCAAGGCCAGCGCCGCGAACCACGCCGTAATCCGCCTGTTCGAGACGGAGAAGTGGACGGAGGTGAAGCCGCCGCTCGTGGCGCACAGCCTGACGGCCACGCGGGTGCGCTTCTCGCCAGATGACAGGTACCTGCTCAGTGTCGGGCGGGACAGGCAGTGGGCCGTCTTTGGGAAGGGCGAGGACGAGGGCGGGAGCGAAGGCAAAGGTCACGGCTTTGCGCAGGTAGCGAGTAACCCGAAGGGCCACTCGCGGATGATTCTAGACGCGGCGTGGGGACCTGAGGGACTGGTGTTCGTGACGGCGGGGAGGGACAAGCAGGCGAAGGTATGGAAGGCAGGGGAGGAGGATGGGAAGCTGGAGTTTGCCGTGGCTACAGCCATCCCAACCGAGCAGGCAGCTACTGCCGTGGACTTCCTACCGAGGAAGAGTCGGGACGGCCACCTTGTGCTTGCGGTGGGGAACGAAGCCGGGAGAGTCTCTATATGCACGCTTGCCATGGAGGACTTGTCTATCGTCTCACGGCTTGATCTAGATCCAAGGTATGTCACCCTTATTCATCCTTACTATCAGCTGGAGCAAAGAGGCTGACCACATCCAGCCTCTGCCCTTCCAAGGCAGTACTCCAGCTCTCCTGGCGGCCGTCCCGAGACGAGGACGCCGCGGTCCTGGCCATCGCGAGTGAGGACACCTGCCTGAGGATATACAGGCATGTGGATGTGTAACCGGAGAGACGCGGGGCGGTTGAAGGTGTAGTATATACTGGTAGACATGTGGTGAAACAAAAATTAGAGGCGTCTATGGGACTATTACGTATCTTCTGTGCTCTCTAGTGAGAATATGATGCGCACGGGGTGGAAGCTCTGTTCGGAACGCCCAACCCCGAGGCTCTACCCGTTCGAAAACCTGAAACAAACCAATGTTGAACGCCGTCCGTATGCCATGGCAAAAAGGCGCTTCGCTCCCCCAAGTAAAACCTCCCCTTGCCTATTAAGTCCTGCATGCAGCACCCGTACCTTCGATATTATAACTCCCTCAAAACCTCGGTGGCCGCGGCGGCGACCGATTCCGTCACGCTCTCCACGACCTCGCCCGCTGCGTCCTCGGCGCCGCCGGCGAGCGTCTGCACCGCGTCTTTGGTCATCTCCAGCACGTCGATGCTGTCGCCGTGGACATAGAACCAGGCGCGGTTGAGGAGGAAGAGGATGTGCTGGGGGAGGTAGAGGAAGGTCGCGATGAAGGTGAGACTCGTGAGGAGGAAGAGAACGGACCCTAGGTGGGTGGTTAGTTGCGCCTGGTTGTGTTGTTTGCCTGCGCGAAAAGGGGGTTTTGGAAGTCATGGAAGCAAGGGGGCTCAAGGAGGGCGGAAGACTCACAGAAGATGAACTTCTCCAGCGGCGTGTAGATGTATACACTAAACGTCACCTCCAGCTGGTACTTCTTCAGCTGGAGCCACTGTACAAGAGACGCCAGGAGGCTCATCGTGCCGCTATCTCTCAACAAGCGCGCGGGAAAAGGGGTGTCGTAGTAAGGTCCGGGTTGCTTCAGTCGCCAGGATGGGCACTGTCGCGGGAGCGCCGGGAGATGATACGGTACGTAGGCTGCTTGAAGAATGATCCGAGGGCTTCCTGTTCGTATAGCTGCTACTGCGCGGGGTAGATTTAAGAAGAGAGGTGGATTAAAACGCAGTTGGGGTCAATATTTCGATTTCGCAGGAGGGACGTCGGATAATCTTATCGGAGTGCAGAGAGAGAAGAATCAAATCTGTACGTACCACATTCAGGGCGTTGCACGCTGCTTCGCCAAAACTACTCCGCCTGGCGTGTGCTCTAGCGCCCCAAACCACCGCTAGACACCAATCCACCACCACCTAACTTCTAGAAATCACTTACAAACGAGCAAGCCTCGTGCAATCGCCTCGTGCGTCCGCACTCCCTCGAACGAAGCTCAGCTGCGGAGCTTTCGGAAAAGATACAATGGGCTTCTTCGCATGATGTCCCGCCTTCGACCCCTCGTAGCGGGTCTTACTAGCACCCTCCCCAGCGCCGTCGCCCGCGCCTTCACCACCTCCGTCCCTCTCCTCAAGGGCGCCAACCTCCCGCCGCGCCCGAAGCCGCCGCCCGAGGAAGAAATTGAGGAGAAGTTCGTAAAGGGCAGCGGGCCTGGTGGCCAGAAGATCGTATGTTCCGGCGTCCCTCCATCTCCCACGATTCTCTTCACGACCCTTACCGCCCGAACTAAGTCTATATTCACCGCGGAACACTACGCTAACCCCGGCAGAACAAAACAAACTCTGCCGTCCAGCTCAAGCATATCCCGACCGGTCTCGTCGTCAAGTCCCAGGCTACCCGCTCCCGCACCCAGAACCGCCAGATCGCCCGCAGCCTGCTTGCCGCCCGCCTGGACGAGATCGCCAACGGGCACACCAGCCGCGCTGCCGCTATAGCTGAGAAGAAGAGGAGGAAACGCGCCAACAAGATGAAGAAGAGTCACCGGAAGTACAGAGCCCTCGAGCAAGGGAAGGAGGCAGCAGAGGAGGGCGAAGAGGAGTTAGAGCTAGAGGAAGAGGAGGACCATGAGGGAGACGTTGAGCCTGGAAAGCAGGGAACGGGAGAAGGACTCGGACGTGGAGGAGGGAAATCTAGCGATGGGCGGGAGTAAGATGACTCCTGCTATTCGTGTAAATCTACGACTGCATGTATGAACAATAGAACATAGACAAAGGTAGCCGTCGCTGCAACGCGAGTGCCTCTCTTCCCGCACAACCGTGGTCCAGCATATCACCTTTGCAACGTAACTAGCAAGACTCCCTCACTCCTCTAGTTTCACACATGTTTGCATTATAACCACCGAAACACAAGCCTCAAATTGACAAATCCCCTAGTCGTGCCCAAGTTCCAGGCCAAAACTTTTGGTTAACTATGAGACTCGACTAATACATCCGCGTGGACCGGAAGTCTTCGCACTCGTCGCAAACCTCCGGCCGTGGAATAAAGCAGCCGTGGACTATTGACTTAAGAGGAACAAGCGGAACGAATAAATGTACTTATTAGCTGGTGCTCCGTAACTGCCTATCTTCTGCCTTCGACGCCGCCTCCTATCCCTTAGAAGCACTTGCGGTGGACGATCGAGGGGCCGCTCTCGTCGTACTCCTGCTTTGAGATCCACATCTGCTGGAACGTAGACAGGGAAGCGAGAATGGAGCCACCGATCCAGACAGAGTACTTCCGCTCGGGAGGAGCAATGATCTTGACCTTCATCGACGACGGAGCCAGGGCCGTGATTTCCTTCTGCATGCGGTCCGAAAGGCCAGGGTACATGGTGGTACCACCCGACTACATCCGTGTTAGCGAAGGCCCCAGGACCACAAATGACTGCTAGGATAGCCGAGAGACCGGGGGGAAAAGGGCCGAGGAAGAAAACATACCATGACGATGTTCCCGTACAGATCCTTTCGGACGTCGACATCACACTTCATGATGGACTGCCAAGCAGTGACGTGAATGCCGCCGCTCTCGAGACCGAGGACCGAGGGCTGGAAGAGGGCCTCGGGCGCCCTGAATCGCTCGTTGCCGATCGTGATGACCTGGCCGTCGGGAAGCTCGTACGACTTCTCGAGGCCCGAGCTCTGGGCCGCCGTCTGGATCTCCTGTTCGAAGTCGAGGGCAACGTAGCAGAGCTTCTCCTTGATGTCACGGACGATTTCGCGCTCGGCCGTGGTGGAGAAGGAGTAGCCGCGCTCCGCCAGGATCTTCATCAGGTAGTCGGTCAAGTCACGGCCAGCCATGTCAATACGGGCAATGGCGTGGGGGAGCGCGAAACCTTCGTAGATGGGGACAACGTGGGTGACACCGTCACCCGAGTCGAGCACGATACCCGTCGTACGACCGGAGGCGTACAGCGACAGCACGGCCTGGATGGAGACGTAGAAGGCGGGGGCGTTGAAAGTCTCAAAGACGATCTGGGTCATCTTCTCTCGGTTGGACTTGGGGTTGATGGGCGCCTCGGTAAGGAGAACGGGGTGCTCCTCGGGGGCGACACGGAGCTCGTTGTAGAAGGTGTGGTGCCAAATCTTCTCCATGTCGTCCCAGTTGGTAACGACACCGTGCTCAATGGGGTATCGGAGGGTAAGGATACCACGCTTCGACTGGGCCTCATCGCCAACGTACGAGTCCTTCTGACCCATACCGATCATGATACTGCATAGCGGCGCGAGGTTAGGATCTTTCTGTCATTGGGTGGGGAGGCACCGATCTCGACACCGGGGGATGGCGGAAACACATACCCATGGTGACGGGGGCGGCCGACAATGGACGCTGGAAGCCGCTGGTTAATACGCTATTCCCCGGATGATGGTCCTTTCGCCAGCATCTCCGATCAACCGATGTTGGCCGATCGGGCACGAAGAGCGGGGCATCGACTTACGGAACACAGCACGAGGAGCATCGTCACCGGCGAAACCGGCCTTGCACATGCCGGAGCTAGGCTCTTGTCAGCTACCGAATCCAATATGCGCATTTTTCAATTCTTGTGAGATGGAAGTGATGGAGTTCACCGAGCATTCTCCCCCCCCTTGTAATGGCCGTGGATGTCCAGGGCGGTGGGGGGGGGGGGGGTCGGTGAGAG